>JAFBJT010092316.1:22524-33047 GCA_016785325.1 Chascanopsetta lugubris | reverse complement strand
ACAAAGGAGGAGGAATTGAGTGTGTGTGTGTGTGAGAGAGAGAGAGAGAGAGAGAGAGAGCGTACATGCATGTAAGCTATAAGTTTCACATTTCTGTATGCAGAAATCCATCTATGCAGCTGCAACATGAAAACATGGAACTTCACCACTAGATGTCACTATATTCTACAGACTGCATCTTCAAGGTTAGTGGTAGCATGTGTTATGTTAGGTCAGGCTCTGCAAAAGGAATGGAAGTCAATGATAAGTTCTAATTAGGATAGCTGTACAAAGGTGTGTGTGCGCGTCTGTGTGTGTGTGTGTGTGTGTGTGTGCGTGCGTGCACATACTGAAAACATATTACTGTACATAATGCATGTATGTGCGCGGAGACATGCATGAATGCGTCTACGTATGTCCTCCATGCATGCAGCCATATGTGCATTTGCATGAGCGTGGGGCCTCTCTCCGCTCATTGCTCAAATGAGCAGCAGTAATTGTTGCGTGGCTTTATCTTCCTCATTACAGGAAGTTCTCCTGCAGCTGGAGACAAAGCAGATTTTGACTCCTGCTCATGCCCACTCCTCTTCATCCCATTGTTCGTCTCTCTGTTCCCTTCAGTGCGTCCCCGGAGCTCAAAGGGACGGAAGTGTGAAAGATGTCCACATCAAAGCGGGTGCAGGCCAGCACTAATCCGCAAATAATGACAGGCGGGCGGGCAGGAGCAGAACTTAACACACATCCCCTTACTTAGTAATCATGGACGGTGGCGGATGGAGCGGTCTGCGATGAGGATCAACACACACAACACAACACCTGCACCACAGATAGAGACAGGCGAGAACTGTCAGGTTCGTCTCCCAGAAAACAAATGAAATGAATGAAATAGTTGACGGAGGTCTCAATGAAAATAGGTTGACTCAACTTTGGGTAAAGCCATCTGTGCCTAACATTTAGAAAACAAATGTTGCTGTTTAACTGTGCTTAGTAGTGCAGACCTCAAGGCCAAACGTTCTCACTAAAAACACAAAACAATAATTTACTTCACTGGATTTAGATCCAGGCGTTAAAATGGAAGATGTTTTAAAGACGATTTCACTTACTTTGTCAAATAAAAGGCAAACAAGAAATTAGACATTAAAAAGCATGTGTTAGATTATAACTTAAACCAACACATTCTCTCTCTGCCTCTCTCTGTGTCTGTCTCTCTCTCTCTCACACTCTCTCTCACACACACACACATACACACACACACCTTTTTAACCGTCAGATGGGGGGCAGGCCTCGAGGGGAAATTCTTCCCGACTTCACCTGTACCATTGTTTCCTCTGCTCTTCCTGTGTGAGGAGTCTGTGTTGTTTGAATACAATGGGGTCAGAGAAATCACAGCACCTGTCAGACACACACTCCATCATTGTGACAGCCAGCACTTGACAACAGACGGCACAAACACTCACTACTGACTCACCCCATTTTCATGTGATCGCACCACTTTTGTGATTGTTGTGCTATTGCACTGAACAAAACCATGTATGTGGATTGATTCTCATCGTTATCGCCAGGATGTACCATTTAGATTATATAGAAATTATATCGTCATTGACTTGCTCCACCTGCTCTGCCCAAGTCACTTGTAATACTCTCTATGATTGTACTCTCAGGATCTGCTTCTTATCCAATAGAGGCTGTGGCTCAGGAGTTAGAGTGGGTTCACCTCTCACTAGAATCCTGGCAGGAAGAGCCCACTTTTTATTGCATTTATCGAAAACTGAACTGAACCCTCATGTTCATCCTCACATAGATGCATTTTATGAATGTCTATGTGAATACGGTGTTCGACAATACCAAAAAAGTTGAGGTAGTGTTCACTAACAATAGAAAAGTGCATTATAACTACCGACCCCTCCTCTATTGGAACCTTGTTGTTGTTCTGTTGCATGTTTTTTTCTCACAAATAGCAAAGACAGAAATGAGCCGCGGCTCTATAAACAGAAATCTATACCCTATGATACTGTGCCATCTACTGAGTGAGTCTTTAAATTCACTCCCTAATCTCCCAGTGAACTTCTCAGCAGCAGGTTTGTGAGGGTGAGATGAAACAAAGCGTTACAGTGTGCTGCTGGGTATCTTCCAGGCGCCATAGGAACAAGGTTTGTGTCCAGTGCCAGATTCAGGGATTAAAACTCAGCCCTGGAATGTCAGCTTTGTCAGACCAAACAATCCCATCACCGCCGCCAATGCCATCTTCTTAAAGCTTTGTCACCCTACCTCCAGAAATACAAGCTTATAGCACGTACTTACAGCAAAGGGTTTATGGTTCGTGATTAGAAAGTGACAATAATTTGCCTGTAGAACTAATTTGACCAAAGCCTCTTCGTGGCACCTATGTGCTTAATGATGGGTGTACCCCATCAAGGTCAGCCCCAACCCGGCTCGAGAGTCCTCAATGTTCCCTTATCATGTGTCGTCTCCACAGCACCCCTCTGCCAATCACTCGGCCGGACTAACCCTCTCACGTTGCATGAGCTATGATTAGCAATTTCTGCCATTATGTATCCTCCCTGCATAATTCATGGCCCTGGCTCTTTTAGACTGCTCCCCGGAGAGAACCTGAGAGGGGAATCCCACCCTGCTCCAACAAAACACCAAGGACTTGTCTTGAGCTAAGAGTAAGAAAATAATGCTGCATTTTTAATTATCCAAACACTGGAGGATGTAAAATTGATGAGGGGTTGAGCATAGGTGCAG
Organism: Chascanopsetta lugubris; assembly: GCA_016785325.1. Lineage (NCBI taxonomy): Eukaryota > Metazoa > Chordata > Actinopteri > Pleuronectiformes > Bothidae > Chascanopsetta > Chascanopsetta lugubris. The sequence continues at coordinate 30,320 of JAFBJT010092316.1, read as the reverse complement.
GTTTCCCCTCCCTCTGCCTGCAAGGAGAAGAAATGGTGTGGAAAGTGCTGGGTCATTAGGCGTTTAGGGATCCAGTTTGCTACTATGACAAAGCTGCGGTGAGGAGATCCCATACACCGACTAAAGTGGAGCAAGCTTTTTCCCCTTCCCTCAGTCGGGTCTGCTTTTGTCTGCGAGTTATTAACCTGAGAGAAGGAGAGGTTCGTCATTGGAGAAGGCTGCTCTGGTTCACTGTGGGACGGGTTAACATGACAATTAATTTTGGCGGAGTAGGAAAGAGGAATCGGCTGGAGGGGAAAGCCTCAGTAAGGCGAGGCAAGTGTATTTATACAGCAACATCCACACAAGGCCCTTACGTGTAGAATTGTAATGTATCAAGAAGTCAGAAATAGAGGGGGGATTGAGAGTTGTGGATGAATAATTGGGAATAGTAAAGCAAAATAAACGATGAGATTTTAATTTGTCAAATCAACCGTATACGTTCATGCGTGAGATCATTTGGTTCTATTCAAGTGGTAGGATTTTTAAATCTTTTTTTTGAGAACTCTATGAATACTGTGTCTGTTTGACACATTTCTGGCTTGACCAGGGTTTAAACCTTGGCTCATCCATCCTTTTCAATTTTAATATATTTGTTAAATTCTCTTATATAGGAATATAGTCATAGGTGACAGTGACTCTATAATAGTGTGTCATCTGCATCATTATGGAAAGTGCAACAATATTCCATGTGGATGTGGATTAGAAGTGGCCCAAGGATGGAGCCCTGAGGAACTCCATTTGTTTTAAATTCAGATTTTAAATAACAGTCTGCAAAACAAGGTGCTTCATATCTAGTAATATAATTTGTACCCGTTTACTCAGCCAGAAAGTCGAACAAGTTCTTTGTTTCAATTCCACTTGCAATTTGTTTCTGCGTGAGAGGTTTAGATTTTTGCCGTTTAAGAGACAAAAAAATACAGTTTACTATCAGATTAATGAACTGAAAGAAAGAAAAAGCGACTTAAAACCGCTGCTGTCTTTATTGGCACAAGGTTGTGGGGAGGCAGTTTGGAAGTGGTCATGTTTTCACCCAAGTAGTTCTTAATCGCTGTGTTTTCATCTCCAGGCAGGACAGTAATAACCAATTCTGTTTGACTGACCATGGGAATGGGCACAGCTTAAATCCCCTTCATCCTGGTCCCTGTGTGTGCTTAAGTCTGACTCCCTAACCACACACACACACGCATTGCACACACACACACACACACACACACACACACACACACACACACACACACACAGGGTTACAGAGTTGAGTCTGCTTCATGGTGTAGCCACCCTTTGATTCACCGCTCAATGAAACTTGTGACTATTTTAATTAAGGGGAAAAATACACTGACAGTGTAGCACACGGAAATCCGCCGCCGTGCACATAAAGGGCCCTAATGCTTTTCTTCCTGTCGACGCAAGGCTGGCCCCCTTTTGTCACACCGACCATTCACTTCTCATTCATTTTCCATTCCCCTCTTTCTTCCCTAAGTACGGCATCGCATGAGGTCTGTAGCTAATGACGGGAAAAACACTGGCAGGGCCTGGCCAGGTGAGAACGCCTCATGTGACCAGGCAGGATTGACGTTTTTGTAAAAACACACATTTCCTACTTTTTGTTTTCTGTGCGGTTTGTGACAGCGGTGCCACGGGGGGAACTTTAACGGCTGCGGAGGGAGCATGAGGGAGTACTTCACCCTCTCCTGTTGTTTGGTGTGCCTCAGGGCAGGACGGGTTCATCTCCGCCATTACACAGGACATAAAGAATAACTATGGAAGATCATTTCACACACCCTTACATTCGTCAGTGCAGAGCTTTATAGATTGTTTTGTGCGATATTTAAACTTTTTCGCTCTGTGTTGCTATGAGTGAAACATTGAAAAAGAATTGTTCTGTCTGGTCATCAAACGGCTGACAGCTGTCTTCGGGCTGCCGCGTTAGTCACACAGGTACAGTTCTCTGTCATTGTGGTATTTTGACAGATGTTTCACAGAGGTTTGTGTATGCCGCTGTGTGACAAGTCCTCTTTTCCTCTGGGGATCAATGTCTGTCCTGTTCTCTCGCAGATCTGATGTTTATCTGCTGGTGATCAATCACGCCGCTGACAGCACCAGGGTTAGTGTTACCGTCCCTGCTGCCTGTGTGTGTGTGTGTGAGTGAGTGAGTGGGCGTCTGCAGAGGGAACACAAAGGACAGGTAACTCTAACAATTCAATACGTGCCAATATGTCACACGTCATGTTTTACAATATTGTCCTTCGTGCCGTTAGTGGAATAGATGCTGCTGAGAGTGGCCTTCTGGCCTTCCCATCACATTGGAGTGAAAATGAAATCACGTCTTTCATCACAGTGCTATTAGTTTAAATGTATCTGTGAATGTCGCATGACATTTTGAATTTAAGCATTTTTCACACTAAAATTGTAAAATTCATTCTACAGTTCTGAGGAAGACTGCAACTAACAACCATTATGATAATTATTATGATTATTTATCTTCATATTTTTTGGTAATGAATTAATCACATTAAAAATATATTTTCGTCAAGTTTATTTAGAAAAACTAAAATTCTTAAACACTATCAAAGAACTAAAACTTAAAACAGGAACTGTGTGTGCTATGCAAATATGAATTATTATCCTTTTACAGTCCCTACTTTAGGAGACTAGTGTCACGATCTTAAAGAGACCAAATCAATGGATTTCCCAATTAATTCCTACCTAATTTTACAATTGATTGACAATCTCTTAGTTGATAGCTTGCTGTAGCCCCTCAGAGGAAGCATAAGTTCCATAAAGACTTACAAACTCTTTAATTACATTGTATTTATTGGTTTTATAATCTAACCACTTACAAACATATCAATCAATAAAACAAATAAACATGCAACATTTAAGGCTTTTACAAAATCTAATTATACCTGTTAAACACCAAAATAAAAAGAAAATACATTTGACATTTTATCATGAAATATATTGGATTCTGCGACATTTGGAAAAGTAAACAGCAGTTTTAAACCCACACGGGCAGAGTCGCTCCTCGTCCCAGCCCAGAATAAAGCCCCTGCACTGTAAAGGACCACTTCAAATCAATGATTGATGATGACTCCTTGCTCACAGCAAATAGGCCCAAGTCAGGATTTCTACTCCTAATGCAGTTGTCAGTAATCCCCCTTTACCTCCTCAAGTGATGTTTTTAGCCCGAGGAAATGCTTGACCAGATTTCTGCCTTTACCACGTAGAAACAGTGTAATCTCTCAATCCTTGACACAGCAAATAAACACTGTGTGGAGAGAGGCCGGCAACTTTATCTCTCACTTCCTTCCACATTGTCTCGTTGACAAGTTTCGGGGGGGGGAGGGGGGACCTCGCCGGGGAGAGAAAAGAGGAGACATATTTATTAGGTAACAAACCCAAAGTGCCTGTGGCCGGGGACTGAAGGTTAAGTGCACGTAGTGATACTCACAAAAAGGAACTTAACACCTTCAGGTATAATGACATTACCTGCACTCCTCCTTTCAGCCTTCCATTTACTCACCATCTCTCTCCTAAAGAGACGGAAACTGACGCTATTACCCTGTTAGATGGAGATGGAGGGACATGGAGGACAAATAGAAAGATAAAAGACCGTGATGTAAAGTTTAGATTTATCATGTTGTGAGGTTAAGATTGTCTGTTGTTGTATTCGATTTACTTTGTCAGTGAAATAATTATTTGTTGGTTGAAGTTTTCCGTCCTTGTGGTGGCAGCACCTAACTGGAGGTTAATGTCTTTTAACCTTTCCCATAAATTATTCCTTGAGATACCTGAACTCCCACTCCCCAAGCAGCTCACCCACCCCCCACCCCCCCAACCTAATTGCTCAGGTCACCTTTTTTCCCATGGTGTGAGACATACAGAGGCTTCAGACTCTCAGATCCCGAACTTCTCTGTGGGTTTGTGTCCCATTCAGTTGTAGACAAAGAAGAGTTGGAGTTGGAATATTGGCCTCTGGAACAAGTCCTCTGTGGTGGCAGCCATGTTTAGAGTTGAGTTCTGAGGATAACTAAAGGCTTCTATAGTGATGTGAAGGGTATCCAGTTGCAATACGCAACCTTACCACTTGACGTCATTGAACCTTATACACAGTACCTTTAAATCAATCAGCCCTGTTAGAGAAATATAGTCATTTATCTACCCATTTCTCCGAATTGCCCCTTTGAGCATGCTCACATGTATCTTTTGTGCACTGTGCATTGTATAAGAATTCTCTTCAAGTGTTTGCTCACTGTCATTACAATATAGTATAACTCGAACATTCAGGCAGCCTCCTGAACACTTAGAATAACTGTAGTATATGCACTTCAATGAAAGCTACTTCACTTTAGTTACTCCCTGAACGATCGCATTATAAATATCCATTTACGTTCACATGCGGCACCAGACCGTTACTCATTTTGTGAATCATCTTTAAATTGCTATCACTTGTGAAATATTCTAATTTAGAGGAGTATTAAAGTCATATTTTTTCAAACTTTTTAATGAAACTCATGGGTGCAAATACTATCACGTTAACGAGAGATGTTCAAATTACAAAATTACAATATATTTCAAGTTAATTAGAATTTAATTATGTTCATTTGGTACTATTTCACATTTAGCGTAGATTGTATTATTTTGTTCATTACACCCTTGATTAATTTTATTAATGGCATTTAAATATTTTTCATGATTGCAGTGCAATTGAGATTTAACCTCAAGGTAAGCATGAACACTGTTCTAATTACCACGAGGGTATACTTTGAAATGTGCTCGGCAAATAATCTGGAAATTGCAATCTGGAAAACTGTAGCTGTGCAGCTCTGTGTCATATCATGTCATTTCATCCACTAATCTGGGTTGTGGGGTATTTCTAAAAGTACAGTGCACATCGGGCCATTCAGGGTATCAGTGTCGTGGCCAGTGACACTGCAGCGGGGTCCAAGTGGGATTCAAACCAGTGACCTTTGCTTCCAAAGGTGACTAACCACTGCTAAACACAGCTCTATGTATATTTCCTCAGTATTCTTTTCAGGATGATGACGAAACCTAATGTGTAGCTGGGTGTTGACTGAAATATAATTTGAATGTTTAGAATAAATAAAACAAGCCTGAGGAAATGTAACTTTGTTAAGTGTATGACCTGGAAACTAGACTGTTTACTGCTGCTAAGTTAAAGAGACAAAGCATAAAGCAGTTTGGATAGAGACACAACAGATCCTGAGGCCCTGGATCAGCAGCACTAATGGGATTAGACCTGCTGTGCACACACAGACGCGCACACACACACACACACACACACACACACACACACAACACACACACCAAACAGCACCCTGTGAACTGATGGAATTACTCAAACCACTTTCACTTCCAGTCAACATAATCCCACACTATGACACATGAAAACTTATAATTTAGATTCTTTTAATGTAAATTATCCTCAATGTGAACTCTTTCTTCCATTGCTGAGGGAATTTGTCATGGTGTCCTTTCTCTCTCTGGCCCCTAAGGGGCAGCAGAGGTCTGCTTTAAGCAGAGGCAGGTTTGAGCAGTGGGACCCTCCTGCCTCAAGAAAACAGGGAAAAGAAACAAAGAAAGTTCAACAGTCTATTTAACTAGAAAGAATAGAATATATATTTAACCTGACTTACACTTGACATATATTTATATTTATTCATATATCCTAGTATAGTTCAGAATTAATTAAGTCGTTTTAAAGGAAAATTGCCTCCCTCAGTCTGCCACACACACTCCCACACTTTACTCACATAGCTCATTTTCCTTCTTTCAGCAAACAGGTTGATATGGTGACACAGAGCTGCTGGGTGGGCGCCACTGCAGGAGAGCCGGAGCCACGGTTCAAGGCTATCAAGTGAAGAATTGTGTAAAAAAAAAAAGAAAGAAAGAAAAGAAATGGAGTGAGCCAAAAGTTTTCAGTGATAAGCGAAAAAACGTGGTCAGGGCAGTTCTGTGGGTCGGGCTGTGGGATGCGACAAAGATTAATAAAGAGAGCAGCTCTGCGAAGGGAGAGGGTGACGGTGAGGTTAGCTGGAGGGCCAGACAGCGCGAGATGAAAGTGGGAACTCTCTCCCACAGCTGTCAGCAGTTTTTAATGTGAACTTTGCTACTGATTGGCAGAGCCGGCCAGGTTCCAACACCAAACTCCTCTAGTGTGGCTGCTTCTAGTTTCTCCATAGGCGGACGTACTGTGTGGTATGAAGAGTCCAGTATCAGGTTTGTCATTTTGAGACTATACTCGCAGTGAAATCAGTTGATTGGAAATGCATATATTGTTGTTGATGGAGACGCGTTCCATTTATTTGTGCTGGAAGTAACAGTTTTTTTTAATTTTTTTTCTCCGTTGCCGTGAAATGTGTCTTTACTGTAAAACAGGATTTCCATGCTCCACGCCTGTGCAGCCAATTCCCGTCCATTTAAAATGTGTGAAATCAGCGTTTACATCTATCTCAGGCACGTACGAGTCAGGTGCCATGTAGGATACAGTAATCTTTAGCCTTTACACGCTGCTGTAATTGAATCAAAGCATGATCTTTCATCCCCGTGGTTATTTTAGGACATGAATGACACAACAAAAATTGAAATACAACTCACTCCAGTACCCCCCCCCCCCCCCCCCCCCCCCCCCCCCCCCCCCACACTCACCCTCACACACACACACACACACACACACACTCTCACTCACTCACTCACTCACTCACTTTCCCATTTCGACAAAAGGTCAGAAATTCAATCACCACCGCTGCTATTGCTATAATAATATATGTATGGGAAACAGCCACAGTTACTGACCGCCAAATTCTTGGGCTGCCTGTGGTCATTTTGCCTTTGCCTGAAGAACAGAGGCGTCTCTCAGTGGAGTTATCCATTAATCCCAGCAGGCTGCAGGGAGAGGGCGAATACACAACACCAGCACACTCTGGTTATTAACTCTGTTCAAATCTCCCAAAATAGTACATGCTTATGTCATATTCTAATAGCAATACCAGTCCTATTTAGTTATTTATATTTACTCTCCATATCATGTCTTATTATCTGTGTATTATTGAGAATAACAATCGAATAGAATGGAAAAGCTATAATGGAAAAGCTGTAGATAAGGGGTGCTGCTTCCATTATTGCAAAAAAGTATTTAGAGAGTTTAAGGATCTAATTAAAATATTGATAATTATTAATAAGTTGTTCATGTTATAGTGTTATACTACACTTTAAACAGATCATATTTTTTCAGACATTTCCTGTGTTTCTATTTCATTTTGTCTGTTTATCTGATTTATCAAATGATATTAGAAAAATAAGAGATCAGTTATCAAAATTGTTCCTAGTTGTAGCCTTTGAAAAGACAATAGAGACACCCATTGGAGGCAGAATATGAAAAAGGTATCATGAACTGAATATGTTTGAATAGGAAGGGTGATATCTATTTACAGATTTTTTTTTTTTATCACAGGATTCTTAGTTGTTATTTACATTGTATGTCCAATGTACAATCAGACTTTTTGTCTAAAAGAAAATCCCCTTCTGTTCCAGACATAAAAAGGTCAGGGACACACCAACTTTAATCTTGCCATGTAACATCATGTGTGTTGATGTTGCTAATGTTCCATCATTGTGTCATGGTCAAGAATGTGTCCCGAGCCTTAAAATGAGAGAAGCAACCTCAGTAATGTGTGATAAGAGAGTGAAGGAGTGGGCACAATGTGAACAGTATGACACACACACACACACAC
>JAFBJT010092305.1:50000-55944 GCA_016785325.1 Chascanopsetta lugubris | reverse complement strand
GGTGGATTCTGGGATGTGCTTCTGCGGGCAGATGTTGCAGAGTCAAAACTGAGTCAGCGTCAAACACATGAGCTGAGCTCTGTTGTGATCCAAAGGTGGGGGGGAGGAGGAGGAGGAGGAGGAAGGGGGGGGGGGACTTTGGGCGCATGAGGCGGGCAAACGTGACGAGAGGAGGAGGAGGAGGAGGAGGAGGAGGAGAAAAAAGAAAAGTTGATGCACGGAATCGCTGACCCACTGACCAAGCTCTCTCCCACACCATCACCGCAGGCGGCATCAGCGCAGAGCGGCGTCAGTGTGGAGAGCGGCAGGAGGGGGAGGGACCCGGGAGGGAGGGAGGGGGGGGGGGGGGGGGGGGTGTCTCACGCGTCGCACGCGGCTCAGCTCGGGAGTCCACGTGAGGAGGTTTTCTGATTGAGCTTTCAGAGAAGAGAGGAGAGGAGAGGCATGAAGCGGCGCTCCTGCAGCCCGCCAGGGGCGCACAATGAGAGGGGCACATGAGTCAGAGCAGTTTGCACCGGGTGGTCTGACCCCGTTCCACCTCCACCACCAGCTGCAAGCAGCACCCTAAACCCTGCACTGTGAGGCACGAGCTGCACAGACTCCTCTTATTACTGTGATATCAATATATTGTCAGGCATCACAGAACGATAACATACACGATGCATAATAAGTCATCTAATGTCTTATGAGCTACTAAAAACTCATTTCGTTTCTCTGTCATGTAAGCAAGACTAACATCACATGTCCTCCTCATCAATAGAGATGCACCACGTTATCTGCATATATGTATTTTTCCCCAGAACTAGTATTTTGAAAATTGTCTTTGCAATGTAGTGGCATATTAGTGTTTTATCTATTTGTTTTTCTTACAATTTCTTATATGACTTTTTTTATATATCTTAAACAACATACGTTAAAATATCGTGCAGTTCTAATTTTCATATTGCACCTAATAACTTCTATTTATGCATTTTTTTCGCTGTGTTTCTAAGAACAATGCCAAAATCGTCCACTAGGGGAGCGTCAAAGGAAGTATATGACAGGGCATGTTGATGGACATTAGGGAAAGTCTGTTTTCATCACATAAGATCCATTTCAATATTTAGTGACCTATATAGCTTTTAAACAGCGCTGCTGTTCAAATGAACTGTCGTGTCTAGGAAAATTAAATATTTGATTTGTTACAACTGACCACATCTTTGGAGTGAGGTCAAGCTTGAAGTCAATATTGATTCTATTGATAGTATTCCTGGGAGTTAAAAAAAAACAACATGAAAATCAGCTGACAAGGCAGAATGTATCTCCACGTGATCATCAGTTAAATGTCTTGTCACTCAAACCAGTGTACACGCACGTGGGTGAACCCTGACTCATTTGAACTATAATGCACTTAACCCTAACCCTTACCTCGGCCAAAACCAGGTCACCCGAAACTATAGTTTTCAAAATTATAGGCTTAGGCTGGAAACAACAAGGTCGATTTTTATAATGGACTTTATGAGCCACATTCTGCTGTTTATGAGCTCTGTTTAAATCCCCACTCAACTCCAGAGTGGAATGAACTCGTGTGTATTCCAGTAACCCTCCTGAAATATTAGAGGTCAATGACCCCAGTTTGAGATGAGGACACTTATGATGCTTCCTAAAACGATTTGAAAAATACCAATGATAGACATTGACAACCAACTCACTCATCAACACCGACCATCAACAGTGGACCCCACTGAAAAGTCAAACACACACTGTTTAACTTTTCTGCTTCCTATGATGATGATGATGAGTTTACTTCCTGCCCTCCTCCTCTGCTACACTTTTTTACTGAGCCAAGTCAAAGTCAAGACAAGCCACCCTCAGATGACGGTGTGCAGAAGGAGCAGTGGGTGCACTGAGCACTGATGGGTGCCGTGCCCCCAGCACCTGTGCCGGAACGTGACCGTCGCTGTCGTAAATGATTCACTCTCAATTAGCGGGCGAGAAGCAGGAGGCACGTTCACCGTTGGCTGACCTAAAGGAAACACTGCCTAATTCCACTTAACGGATGGAAGCGGCCGCACCTTTGTCAACTTTGATACCGCTGGCACCGCGCCAACGGCCTTGATGGGAGAGACACGCGCACCCATTACGCACAGGAGGAGAAGGGTGGGGGGGGGGGGGTGGACACCTATTGATTCTGAGATAATGGCGCGCTGCTGCAGCTCTGACAGATTACCACCACAGGACTGTCACTCCACGTGAGTTTGTTTTCATGGGGGAGAGACCGGAAGTGACACTTGCCCCGTACCAACCCTATGGTGCGGTTCGCTGTGTCCGTCAACCGCTGTGACGTTTCAGCGCAACGTAAAGCGCAACTCTTCTGGACAGTTTTGCGCAAAGTCGCCGCACATCCACGCTCAGTGGAAGCGTGCAGCCGAACTCCACTGATGCCAAGTGGAAGGAACAACCCCGCACGTCCAAGCATCCCGCATAATTATGCTGCTCACCTCAGAATACTCTTTTAAGAGTTGGATGCAAAAGTGATGGTGCGTGTGACAGTTTGCATTCGAACCACTAAACACACTACACCTCAACGACACAAATACATGTGCATAATATAAATGTAAAACACTGGAATTGGTAGGATAGTGGAATGATGATATACACACGGTCCAGATATAGATGTTGCTTTAGCTTTCTGTTTGTTTGCATCATCCGACTATAAATCAATACTGACTCTTGTGTCACAGTGGGTATTGACTCCGTGGAGCTCCCATGACACGCGAGAGAGAGTCACGACATGGCACTGACATTTCTGAAGAGCGACGGAGCACTGCGTGCGAGTCAGAGACGTAGTTGGAAAACAGTCTTACCTCCGCCTGGGCTGTTATCCATGCTTCTTGTTGACGTCGGTGACTCGAGTCTGAGTGGAGTTGTCACGGTTGTCTGCGAACGTCACTAAACTGGAGCAAAAGTCTTTTGCACGCGGGCGAGAGAGTCGAGAAGAAGCGTTGCAGAAAACACCTGCTCCATGGAGCGAACAGCGAGTGAGAAGCAGCGGTGCCAACGCGTCCTGTGCGCGTAAAGATGTGTGCCCCTCCGTGGAAGAGAGTGGGCAGGTGTGTGTGTGTGAGAGAGAGAGAGAGAGAGAGAGAGAGAGAGTGACTAAGTGTGTCTGCTCTGCTCTGCTCTGCTCTGTGGGGTGGTGAGAGAGTTGTGCTGGTCTCCTCAGAAGATACCTGTGTGTCTGCTGCGCTCTGGTTACTCTGTGTGTGTGTGTGTGTGTGTGTGTGTGTGTGTGTGTGTGATGTTGCACGGGTGACGACTAAGCCACTCTCATGAATTCCAAGAAAGTCGAGTCAGCATATCAATGACCAGAGTGTGAGGCATGACATACACACCCACTGATACAAACACCCACATCAATCACGTTTTCAGGTGAGTAGGAAATGTGACCACCTTCCCGCCCGCTCCAACTTGTGCGTGTGTGTGCACGCGTGTACGTGTACGTGTACGTGTGTGTGTGTGTGTGTGTGTGTGTGTGCGCGCGCGGAATTTGGCACCGCTTCTTTGTATGTGACGGAGTCCCGGCTCTGCCTCTCCCTCTCTCCTTCACGCTCCGTGCTCTTCCATTGGTGGAGCCGAGGGGAGTCTGATGCGCTTATTCGAGCTTGGGACGCGCCGCTCGGGCAAAGCCGCGCTACATGTGCGCTGTGCATGTGCCGCGCGGAGCGCTGCCCTACTGATACACATTTTATGCAAATCACGGAGCGCGTGGCGGGCAGGGATGGCGGGGGTGGGGGAGGATTGGTGGATGGAGCACATGGACAATAGGCGTGGCTCATCGTGACTGCTTCACCGACAAGCGGCAATACGGACCGGGGGTAAACACACGAACACACACGCACGCACACACACACACACACACACACACACACCGAGGGACACGCCAAACGCCGTTGAAGTGTCAGGTTTAAAGCCCATGTGCCAAAGCAAACCACCGAGGTCCTCCCTCTGCATCCGTTACACACTGTTGGAGCAACAGACACCTCGCGAGACTTTCTCAGATATTGATTTAATGTTTTGTTATACACAAAAACTGCCGACATAAACAGTGAAGGTCTCTGCTCTGCGTGTCAGGTTCCCTGCTCTGTTCGCGTGAGACAACAATACGTGGTGAAACAGACATAAAGTTTTAGTTTTATAGGAAAAGCGCCCCCCAGTGGTTTGTTATGGCACTCACACAAGCAGTATGTCTTATCTATTGGTATCCATCTTACTGTCTATCTGTCTATCTATCTATCTATCTATCTATCTATCTATCTATCTATCTATCTATCTATCTATCTATCTATCTATCTTCAAACCAGTCAGAGTTGAATCAACATTTAGTTGAATTGAATTGATGAATTAAGCCCAAATCCTTGAAGACAGTAAGATAGAAATCATAGGTTAATCAGCGGTGGGGTCAGGGGTCATGGTCCCCAGCTAAAATCACTTTTTTTGTTTTTACATGAACCAGTCACTTGATATCCAATAAATGTGAAAAAAAATGTTCAGAATGCTTTTCTGAAAAGATTTTTATGAAGAACACAAGGTGCTTGAACAAGAAACAACTGTACACTAACCAGCCAGTTTAATAGTTCAACGGCTCTCATCAGCTAAAATCACATTAAACTAGTTTCTCAAATATGAGGTTTACTGATCTCAAACAGCCTCCACAGTCACAAGATCTCAAGCCAACCTATGGAATGTTACATGAGGTTAAAAGTGAACATTCATATCATCTCTGAGCAGCACGTTTTATAATCTGTCCCATGAAGAATTGAGGCAGCTCTGAAGGCAAATGTGGCCTCACCTGATACGAGCATATACTGCACATGATTAAGTGACTGCTGAGTGTATAATCAATGATGAGTGCCCTTGCTCAAAGCTGTATAGAGCCAATGGTAAACAAGTATTGACCAAATGTTAAACTATGAATGGATGATGGACGTATAACTGGCCCCACTGTGTAAACGATGACCCTCGAACTAGAAAAATAAACTTCAACATACATCATCATATACACATATTTTGTGCGTAGCGTCCTCATGTAAATGGTAACTGCATGGTCTGTATTAATATAGCACTTCATCAAGTCTTGAAGAGCTCTCCAAGCTCTTTACAGTAACAGTTTACATTCACCCAGTCACTCAAACGTTCAGACTGCGCTTCTGTTTGCAGCCCTTTTGTATCCATGGGACAATGTGGGCTTCAGTGTCTTGCCCAGGGACACTTCAGCAGATAGGGAATGGATTCTGTATCCGGTCAGATTTCTTTTCACCCCCTCACTCTGTGCAGCCCTCGGAGACAGACTGTTAAGTGTCAGTGTGGGCTGTGTAGATACAAGTCCTATTGATTGCTTTGGGAATTTGTGAAACATATTGGTGGCGATGGTGGCTCAGTGGTTAGAGCAGGCCCCTTTGGGAGCAAAGGTCAGTAGTTCAAATCCCCCTTGGGCCCTGTTGCAGTGTCACTGGCTGACAGTGATACTGATGCCTCTATACTGGTAGAAATGCCCTGCAACCCAGAATACTGGATAAGTGGTAGAAAATGACTGTATGGGTAACTATGGTAGCCTTCAGCTACACACACACACACGTACACACACACACACACTGCTACACCTATCAGGCTGTACAATCAGCAAATCTGATTAACTGGACTCTTTACCTGGTGCAATTTCTCATAATTACACACAATAAATAAATAAAAAGTCACTTTATCAATATTCAGATATGAAGAATCCTAACCCCCCTTCTTCATAAGAAGGAACCCATTCTCATTGCCTCTCCTCTGTATCACGGACAGAGGAGAGGCATAAAAGTTATTTTCTTCTTTACTTTCATTAATATTGCTTATACTTGTGTGTGTATGTATAAATGTGTGTGTGTGTGTGTGTGTGTGTGTGTGTGTGTTGTGTGTGTGT
>JAFBJT010092305.1:17500-47500 GCA_016785325.1 Chascanopsetta lugubris | reverse complement strand
AGTATGAAAAAGAGGAAAGAGAGAAAGGAAGGGGGCTCAGTGGAGAATTTGAGAGGCAGGAGTTGAGCGTGAAGGAGGTATAGGTGGAACAGCAGGGAGAGAGAGAGAGAGGGAGGGAGTAATGTTTTTTGACAGAGGTGGGTTCAGGATGGGTTCATGGTGACATCATGGCGGATTTCTCTTTTTTTTTCGGAGGCGAGTATAGACAGGAGAGCCGTTCACCTTTCATGGGACACATGGATTTTTGGGGAACGGTCAAGAGGAGCGCTCATACGCTGGCACACACTCTGCTATCTGTGTCCACAGCCTTTGAATGCAGCCCAACATATGCGCAGAAATCAACCACTCACTTACACATATAGTAGATATACAGTAACACACACACACACACACACACACACACACACACACATTTTCCCTTCATTTCTACTGCAGTAAAAAAAGTTCTTGGCTCTCCTGCACTCTTTAAAGCTTTGTGCTCATTTGTTTTTCTTAGTGAAGTGCATCGTGCTATATGCCCTTTGGTCCCTAACACACACATTTCTCCTTTTATTTTTTTTTTTTTTGCCATGAGTAACTCATTTTCCTGCGAGTTTTATTCCTCTGTGTATGTTTTTACTTCAAGGCGGTTGGATTCTAAATGAGCGCAGTTTGCCAGATGGGATGAATGAGCTCCTTCATTTCACAGGATGTGTATTTAAGTCTGAAACCAAGAAAGTGCGAGCAAGTGTATATTTGTGCGTGTGTGTGAGAGAGTGTGGGTGTGTGTGTGTGTGTGTAAATGACGTTTGAGTGGTTTGTGTGCGTTCGCCCGGCGTCCCCTGCTTGTCTCCGTGCGGCACCAAACTGCACATGACATCAATCTGAATGTGGGGGAAATAGTGATCTCATTACAGGCATCTTGTTACTGATTAAAACCTGCCGCCACCGCCGCCGCCGGCAACAGATCCCTGCGCCCTCTCTCACTCTATCCATCCATCCATCGCTCCACCTCACCCTCTAGTTTGCCCCTGATCCCCCCCCCCCCCTGCACCAACGACCTTCTTCTTACCCTCTAACCCAATCTGGACTCCACCTCCTCTGCATTCAATCTGTTCAGGGGCCTGATTTATAGCTTCATGACTTAGACTCGGGTGTACTCTGCGCGTGGCCATGTAACACTTCCCTGTAAGTGTTACTACACGCTGCAGCAGTGCACAACAGCCGTGATTGGTCAGTGTGGTGGCTTTTCTCATTTTCTCCTGTTCATAACGAGCAGCTGCACCTTCCGCGTCACTGTTCTCCAAAGTGACTGTGCGAGGGTGACTTTAGTCAAAGTGGCTATTTTCACTTCTAGCTTCAGTAACATTAGTGCAGATCTGATGCCATCGAGAGAAAGAGAGAGAAAAAAAATCGATGTGGTTTTCACATTGGATAAGGGCGTTGCAACACGTTCTGTTGCAAACAGAAGTCGAGCGTATACTCTTAGACCTTTATTAGCAAGGTCTTTTTTCACTGAATAACACCACATTTAAACGTAACTGTGGTCATTTTAAGTAAAACGCTAACGTGAGACTGAAGAAACAAATTATACCACTTGCTCATAGTGACCACCACAGTGGTCATTACAGGTGTAATGACATATGATGTTTCCACTAGGCTATAGTCTTGTTACAGGGTTGAAAGCAATCACACTTTTAAAGTGCAGTAAAAACATCACAATTCGCTAGTGGGCTACTTACAGATGTGTTTTACATTGTGTACAAAAAAAGTCTCATACAGGCTTGAGTTAAACCACAGACTTTATTTCAGGCCTGTAACTGAAAAGCCATTGCAAAAAATTAATTGGCCTTGAGACCAGGAAACCGAAAGTGTGAGCGTACAAACATAGGTCTGTCTTTTCGGATGAGAACTCCTCTGGTGCTCTATTGTTTGAAGTCAGCGGGGGCTCTGGGTGGAAGAAAACATGAAGACACAGAAAGAGTTTCGCCACGGCAGATCAGAAACGCCAACAAAGCCCACTAATGGATTGGCAGGGCCTAAACACTCGCACAAAACACTTCTACGCACGATGGCGTGATGTAGCTCCAGTGTTATATGACGTCGTTTCGGTGTAGATGCTGTGCGTAGCCATAAATCAGTTTGAACCTCTCCTCCTCCCTCCATCATCCCTCTCTCCTAATCCTCCCTCCTTCCCTTTCTCCTTCTCCTCTGCCAGTAAGCCCCGGGCCTCTGCTCCATAGCTGCATGAATGTAAATACTGCCTGGTTTAAGTGGAAACACACAACCAAGTATGTTGTTCCCATGAATATTTCATATCTGTGTAAACACACCCATAGAGGCTGAACAATGCCCCGTGGTTGCTGCGCGACTTCCTGTGCGAGGAGCAGGCCCGGCTGCCTCTCTGACTCGCTCGGAGCACGCTGTGTGGGGATTGATGTCAGGGCAGGGTGTTATGATGTCACAGGCCGGAGTTAATGATACAAGAACGGCTGAGGCCATAGGCCGTGTTTCCAGTGGTGCCCGGAGAGAGAGATAGCACCCTGATCTATCTTCATTATCCCCCACTCTGCAGACTCCCAGACACAATGATCATAAATCTCTGCCTTGAGCACACTTCACTGACACTGAAACACAAACACTAGTAACCTCTGACCCCCACGCTGCTACTGCCTACACACACTCACACACACACACACACACGCACTCATCCAACGTGCACATCGGCAAGCACACATTCACAACCGCAGACTTGGACACACTAATCTTAAATGCACCCCTTACACACACACACACACACACACACACACACACACACACACACACACACATTGCTCCAGCTCACTGTCATGATTTAATAAGGAGCGCAGCAGGCCTTGCACACTGACACACATACGACTATCTCCATGCACTTGACTGCACATTGTGACACACACTCATGCTCTCACTCAGGCTGATGGCATCACATTAGCTCGAAATTCACACTTCATACTTATCATCACTTCAGCGGCCCATACACATTTTTTCCCCTCCCGGTGTGTCTTGGCTGCATTTAGCTTCTTGTTTCACATTACACAATTGCTGATTTAGCAGTGCTATGCAAACGCTGAGGGGATTTCTATTAGTCTTAGAGGCCTGGTAAGCAACACATAAATCAAATGTAAACAAGATAAGCATCAGCTGAAGTGCTCCTTGCAGCGTGGCTCAGATCTTCGCTTCCTGAATATAAGGTTTCCGGAAAAAAAAGCACCAAAAAAAAGCAACAGAGCCTCTCACCGCTTATCCATTCATTCG
The DNA here is from genome assembly GCA_016785325.1 of Chascanopsetta lugubris. Taxonomy (NCBI): domain Eukaryota; kingdom Metazoa; phylum Chordata; class Actinopteri; order Pleuronectiformes; family Bothidae; genus Chascanopsetta; species Chascanopsetta lugubris. Next base: position 44,227 of record JAFBJT010092305.1, on the reverse strand, counting down.
TCCTGATTATGCTCTGGCAAATTCACATCAAAAAATCTATGAAAGAGCATTTCACTGAGCTACCGTGGGGCCATATGCGGCTGGGAAGATTGGAAACACATTTTCCGTTATTATGATAGCTTGACTTTATCCTAGTGAGTCTTTGGGGTCAGTGTTTGAGCATGAGATCTATGCCTGCATCAGGCCAATTACTGAGGTTTACAAACAACATAAGCTGCAGCTATAGCAGGTCTTAAATGTACACAGAAGAGCCGGGAGGACCCAAGCAGCGGACGGATTCCACACGCTGCTGCGTCGGTTGGAAATTCTGCTTCGGCCTGCAAGATTCAGAGGAGTGAAGTGGTGCGTGGCCGATATGCCCGGAGGGCATCATTTTGGAGGAAGTTTGTGAATAATTAGCGCATGTATAAGTTGGCTACTTTGAAAGACTCTCCCAGCTTGTTATTGGCTGAGATATGGACGAGAGTGTACGTTAGCTGGCGAGTGGTGCTTGTGCGTGTTTAGTAGTGACATGTATAGTTTCGGGTATGATCCGCTGAGGTGCCAGTTGAGGTGTGCCACCTTGTCCGCCGCCGCCTCCTCCTCCTCCTCCTCCTCCTCCCCAGCCCTTGAGGTTTGAGTCGCTCCTCGCGACCAAAACAACTTGAGACAATTTACATAAAAAAAAGAAAAGGGCACACACCCAGAACCACAAACACATAAACACACACATCTGAAACATATGATCTCATGTGGAGTGAGGGGCACGTTCAGGGGCACACCCAAATCTGTCACTGCTGCTGCTGCCGCCGCACCGATTCTGCCATCTTAAAACAGGAAGTCCTCACAGCTCATGTGCCACTGCTAGTTTCAGTTCAGAATCAGACATGGCTGAAGTAGATTTTGTTTTTCTCGGGGTTGTTTTTTTATTAAATAAAAACGCCCTCCCAGCTGGATCATAAATGTCAACACGTTGACAGATTTGTTGCATGTCTGTAAAATGTGACCTTTTAAAGACCCCAAAATTCATTTCCATTCACCCTAAATCTTAAACGGTCCATCGTCTCGGTGCTCTCCGGCCTCTAGAAAGCCTCTCGACTGCAGTTGTAGCATTTTAGCGAAGCTAATTGTTGTTGTGATGTACCGTCAGCGATATGTGAAGATTGCCACAGAAAAATAGCAGGCAGAGCCGAACAAACACGAGTTACACAACAAACAACAGCATCCAGAGAACATGTCTGCGGAGCAGACACTGGGGGCTCAATTCCATTTTGTATTTTCCCTAAATTGATCACAGCAGGAATAAACGCGAAAGTTCTCTTGGATGAAGAGCCCTGTTGGCTTGTTATTAGTCCGCCATTGTTGTTAGATCACAAAAACAATAACATGTGTTATTCACACATCCTGTCCCATTAAACCCGAACCTTTCGATCAAACACAGATGACGCAAGATGACGCCAGAATTCCACATTTCACCTTGCGCAAACAGTTTGTAGGTGAATCGATTGCTTAGCCAATGAGATCAGGGGAAAGAGAAAGAATTCAGTTAGAGATATAGACAAAGGAGGGAGAGAGAATTAGAAACAGAAACTTAAGCTCCCCGAGCCCTTCTCTTCCCTGCAGGCATTTTGTGGCGTGTGAAAAAAAAAAGAGTTTCGTGTATTTGAAGTGTTGCGTCACGTGATCGAGGCTTTATGAATCAGAGAGCGAATTTATGTCATGGTGAGTGAGTGAGAGAGTGAGTGAGGGCCTGTCACTGGGGAGTGAACGAGTGATTTTAAGAGGTAGAGACTGGAAGGGCAGGAGGAGGACGGTGCGAGGGAGGGAGGGAGGGAGGGCGGGAGAGAGAGAGCGAGCGAGCGAGAGAGAGCGAGGGAGGGAGGGAGGGAGAAAGAGGCAGTGCTCACTGGTGCTCTGTCTTTGCTGTCAGAAGGAACCTGATGAACGTACACACATCTCTGCTGCTTCTTCTTGGCTCGTGCTCCCGCCGCTCATCCGACCATTCAACCTGCCTGTGTGTCTGTCGCTGTCATCGACTCATGAGCTGGTGAGTGAGGGTCTGCTAACTGTAACTGTAGCCATTGTTTGTCTTTGTTAGAGAGACAGAGAGCGACAGAGAGAGAGAGACAGAGAAAGAGAGAGACAGAGTGAGTTAGGAAATGTTTTAATTGAAGACAGAAACGGAGAGAATCTCTGTCTGATCTGTTTTCCCAAAGTCTTTTCACATTCTCACGTGTAAACACTCAAACGTCCCCCGCATGTTGGTGTGCTTTGCAGTGTTTTTTTTTCTAAATGTATCACACCGACATTGTATGAAAACAACTTGTGTGTGTGTGTGTGTGTGTGTGTGTGTGTGTACCCCTGTGTGCGCCTGTGTGCACATATGTGCTTATTAATGAGTGTTTCTAGCTGGACTCGGTGCCTGCGGAGCTCTTTATTATTAGCATATGTGTGTTAGTGTATGCACGCCTGCATGTGTTTGATGTGTATTCACCAGAGGAGTCACCAGCCCTTGACCTGTTTTTTTTTCTTGTTTTTTTTTTTTTTCTTTCTCAACCAACATTCAAACATTTGTGATAGAGATGCATTGTTTTCCATATTTTAAAGAGCCGAGGCCCGTTCCTGTGGAGTGAGGTGTGTCCTCGGCTCATGTCTCGGACTTTACGTTTATTCATTGACTTCACTTCCCAAAGCAGGCGGCGTGCCAGTGAATTTGTTTTCACTGACGCTGGGTTGGCGTATGCGCTCGGTTAACAGGTTCCACTTGTTACCAGCCGTGTGTAACACATGGCGTTTGGTGTACGGAGAATTGCAGATCAGATCAAGATCAAGCGGCTAATGTAAGAGCTTTGGCCTCTCGCTGCAGTGGCCTTTGGTCTGGAGGTAAGATGCTGCAGCTGGACTCCCAGGGCTCTGCACCTGCCACTTATTTCCCCTCGGTGGATGTGACATAAGGGTGAGGGACAGTTTGAAGTGAGCTGTAAAAAAAAAACAAAAAACCTAGATAAAAACACCCACACAGCTGAGTTGTAGGGATGTGAAGGCTGGTTGGACACAGAGAAGTTGACGTTTGGTGTCGAACAGAGAAGCAAATCTGTCTGTTCTTCATGATCAGTTTTTTTCTTTTTGTTTCCCAGAGCAGAGTTTTACTTTCTCAGTGTTCGGGCACAGCACTGTGCACGTCCTCAGTCACAGTTTGGAATCAATTATGATTTGTACTTGCTTTTATAAGGCCCAGCTGTGCGTGCATCATTACTCATGTTCCTCATAATCGTGCTAATGAATGTGTTATGTTGGGCCCCATGAAAAACATTCTCCTATTTTTGTTGCTGTAAATATTTACACATCAAACAACAGTGCAGCCTCAAAACTGCTCCGTCAGTGCTCACATGCTCTCTGTCTGCAATGGGACACGTGGTACTTGGAAATGACTTATTTGGAACAAAAGCCTTTCTTCGTATAATATGTGTTTTGAATATTGACAGGCATGGTGTGGAATGCAAAGTGAAATGTCATCAAAAAGACGAGAAACAAAAGAGTTGGATAAAAACAAAGATCGTTTTTCCCTTTGTTGACTTCAGTGGTTAAAAAAAAGAAAAGAAATATGAATGATTGAATTGTCAAGTGTACTTTCAAAAGCTAGTGGGTCGACATTATGAATATATTCCAGGTGGAACCAGTGGAACAATAGTTGACCCATAAAAGAGTCTGTGTTGCAAAAGCCTCTGTGACAGCCTGTCGAGCAGTAAATCTGGGAGTTGTTGATACCTGTCTCTTTCTGGAATTTTTATCGCAATTAAGGCCAAGTGGTGGGGAGGAGTTAGACAGGTGGTTGTAGCGAGAATCGAGGGGCTCTGCGCCGCCACACTATAATTAACAAGGAAACTATCTGCGCACCATTTCCTCTGTCTATTTTTGCAGGTGTGCTGCTGCGATTTTGAGGATTTACATGTTGGGCTTGTCTCTGAGCGCTCATTAAAAGTCCTTTTGGCACAGGGACTTCAACTTGTTTGTGTGTGTGCGTGTGTGTGTGTGTGTGTGTGTGTGTGTGTGTGTAGGCCTGCTTCTGTCTTGTTGTGTTGCTTTGACCCCCGAGGCGAAAGGTGGTGAAACCATTTCATTAGGTCTCTTTATTCTTTGTTGACTCAGACTTAAGACAGATAAACAGATCCAGATTTGTTGCTGATGCACTTTCCATGATGCACCAGCTTTGTTTTCCGCGAATTTCACAAACCGTCACACTGTTGCCGATGTGACCGTCTCCTCTCTTAGTTTATTTCCTGTCTGTCTCCGGCTGTGTTTATCCCTCCGAAAAGTCTCACCATCACGTCGTTGCCCATTTCCTGTCGAGGCCCATGTTGCTTTTCTTCTGGACCCGCTGCTGCTGGTTCCATGTGGAGTCCTCCAAAGAGCACGACCACATCATGGAAACAACATGCTGTCAGGATGACTTCATCATGTCACAAAGTGTTTTATGTCTCACACAGAGTTCTCACTCTTTCCATATACCTCACTCCACTACTTGTGGCTTGTTGTTGGACTCAAACGAGGAACACCGAGGGAACAAATAAGGAATGGTGAAAGATTGGAAAAACGCTCCCCCAGTGGCACACCTGAAAAACAATACGTCTCGAAGTGACAAGCGATTACACAGAGGTGCTACTTTGCATTGTTGCTGTAAGCAAATACGAGTCTGTGCGATCCCAGGAGCGGCGGCGGCGGCAGGCAGATGTCAAACATGTCTGAGGCAATGGTATGCAGATCTGTGTGGAGACATTGGGCTGTCTGTCACTAGGTGTCTCTCTCCGAGCCATTAGCCAACCACTTGTTGAAAGATTGGAAGCTGTCAGCTTTGTATCAGATCAGAGTGCAGGGGATCTTCTTCTCTTAACAGCCACAATACTGCTGATGCCAGCAACAAGATCAGATAACGCTGTCCCGATTGTATTTCACGCTGAACATTTAAACTTTTTTTTTTTTCAAACCCCACCCCCCACCCCCACCCCACCCCCACCCCCCTGCAATTCTAAGACTACAAAACTTTTCACAACCCTGTGCTGGAGTTTGAGACGTGACGATGACACTAAATATTCATTTGGCTCCAAGCAGTTGGAAAAGCCAGTCTGTCAACTCGGCTCAGACACATGGGCCGTAAAAATCATTGTTTACCTGCTGAGTGTAGTATGACTTCATCCTCGACCCAAGACTTAACTTTAACCCTTCGTGCTCCAAGTCGTTTCCTCTGCAAAGTTGCCGTGCGTAAATCTTTCTCGGGATGTTCCGTCTGACAACTGTAAGAGAGTGTCTAGTAGATATTCGCAGTTGAAAGAGAAAAGAACAGGAGTGGGCAAGTCAGACTTGGAAAAAGAGAGGGATCAGCTGGCCCAGATGTATGGTGGAGTTCTTTTATTTCCTGGCCGTGAATTTACTCTCCAATCCTCTCGGAGTCAAAGTTGTGACTCGCTTCCCTGCATTCAATGATTGACACATCGTTTTTGCTTTACCTCGTGGAAACTATCTGACAGTTTGTGTATCGCTTGCCCTCTGGAAAACTTTGAAGAAAAAGCATTGGGCTGAAAATTGCAACAACAAAAACAAGTCCCCGCATGCACGAAGAAAGGAGTTGTAAAGGTTCTGACTTCAAAAGGCAAATATCCACACAGACAAACATGCAATTATAACTGAATATAGTTTCACACGCATGCAGTTCCTCTAAATGTTTCTCTGTTCTGCTCGACTTGCAGCGCATGGGCAGTCATGGCACCCGGAATCCTGCTCATAGTCGCAGAGTAATCACCTGCGGTCTCGTGTGCTGACAACAAAAGAGAGGATAAAAACCAAAAAAACAACAACCAACATCTCATGCATCTCTAACTCGTGTGGTACAGAGCTTCCTGAGATGCCTTGATTTATTTGTTGTGTTTGACTGCAAGTCTTTAATGCCTGAGGGGCCATTGCTCCATCACAACGGTTAAGGCACAATTGTTGTTTAGCTCACAGAGGATTTGATACCCTTTGTTTGACAGACATTCAATCTGTGGGAACTGCTCTTTCTCTCTCTCTCTCTCTCTCTTTCTCTCGCTCTCTCTCTTTTACACCTGAGTGTCTAACTCTCTACATTTCTTTCGTTGAAACCAAACTCTTAATCTCCAAACTCCTCAGTTAAAAAAAAAAAAAAAATGACATCTCATTCTCTGTCAGTGTGCCACATCCTGTTGCACTTGATTGATTTCGTTTCATTTACCACACAACGTCCCGTCCCGATAAAAATCAACGGGGTTTCTTAAAAGTGTAAACCAATGAGTCTGCTCAAACCGTGAGGTCTGACACTCCACTATTTACAGAAACAAGCAAAGTAAATTTAAACTGCCACACTGTGCCTCCAAGGCAACGATGGAAAGTCCCAGCAGCAGCAGCAGCAGCAACAGCAGCAGCAGTCATGAACCCACCCATCTCTGGCGCTGGTGCTCCTCGCCTGCCTGGCCGCCTGCTGCCTCCTGTGTGCCCCCCAGGCTCAGGGGAAGTGGGGAGGCCCTCCGTGCCCATTTGGCCCTGGCTAACAGGGGATGAGGTCACTCCGAATTCCCCCTTATCCCCTTATAGCCCCAGACGGGCTGGCGAAGCGAGCCTACCACAGGACCCGACATAAAACATAAATGGCTCTGTAAAAGGCTGCTCTGCTGATGTGAGTCATTAAAAAAAAAACTGGCGCCCACTCTTTTATTAATTCATTATTGTGTTTGGGGGAGAGAATGGTTACGGACTTTCATGACTCTCTCTCTTTGTGTCTCGGGTTCTTTTCTCAATTTTCGCATTGTATAATCACGCGTCCTGAATTCTTTGGCATAGATGTGATTCTTATGCTTAGTCATGATTTCTGGATTAATACATCATTACGGGAGCACAAATGTCTTTGTCCGGATTCTCTCCTCTTTTATCATCACACTTCTCCACTTTTCCTCTCTCTCTCTCTCCCTCTCTCTCTCTCTCTCTCTCTCTCTCTCTCTCACTCTTCTCGTAGCACTTGCAGACAGATTGTGCTGCCTTTATGAGGCCGGGTCTGTTCATGAGTTCACGAGGCAGATACCCAAACGGGCAAAACACTGGCCAAGAACATACTCATAACACACGCACACACACACACACACACACACACATACACACATTCACACACATTATGAGTCTGCGTATTCCTGGCAGTTTTCTTTTTCCAATCTGTACTTCTGCTCCCATTAGGCCCACTGTGAAATCTGTAGTAATGTTGTTGTGTGCAAGCGGCACAGTGGAACTGCTACACAGGGTCATGGTACGAGTTGTATAAGCAGTAGAAGTTGGGGTGCGCGCGTGTGTGTGTGTGTGGGGGGGGGCATAGGGGAGAGCTGGGTGCAAGGATGTAATTATAGAGCGTATGGAGATGCGGTGTGGAAAGCAGAGAATGGGAAACAAAAGAAATCAACGGTAAAGCTAGGATGGGAAAAAAAGGGAAAAGAGGAAAAAGTTTTTTTCTAAAAACAGAGAGAGAGAGAAAGGGAAAAGAAAAAGAAAGATGGCAGTATGGCTGTGTTGGCAGGATGGGGGTGGGTGCCTATCGGCGGCTGCTCCTTCCTGAAACGTGGCCACCCGAGCCTGCCTAGGCCCTGGATGCACATATGGAACAGTTTACTGTAATGGAACTCTAAATTAGTGGTGGTTTGAAGCTGCCTGCAGCAGTAGGGTGTAATTAACTGGCTCTGTTGAAAGAGAGAGAGCCAGAAAGAGAGGCAGGGAGGGAGAGAGGGAGGGAGCCAGAGCCCTGGAAAAGGCAGAGGGGTGAGGTGTGTGTGCGTGAGAGAGAGAGAGAGAGAGAGAGAGAGAGAGAGAGAGAGAGCGAGCGAGAGAGACTGGGTGCTTTCACACATGTGTGGAGTCTTTTTTTTTCCATTCCTTGATTGCATGTGTATGAGTTTCAGACTGTGTGGTGCGTGTGTGTGTGGTGCGTGTGTGTGTGTTTGTGTGTGTGTGTGTGTGTATGTGTGTGTGTGCATGCATGCGTACGTGCGTGCGCGTGCGCATCTTGGAAATCTCTCCCCCTGTTTTTTCGTCCCGGGCACAGCGCCACCCCATAGTGCCCCCCAGTGCCCAGACCCTGTCACTGTTCCTTTGCACTTTTTCACCCCCCCCCCTTCACCAGTTCACTGTTTAAGCCTCAGATCTTTTTCTTCACCTCCTCTTTTCCTTCTCTACCTCATTTCTTTGTTTATACCAAATTCATTACCAAGATTTTTTTCTTCTTCTGCCTTTTCTCCAAGATTCTCAGGTCACAGCAGTTCCAAATTCCTTGGCTCTGCTCTTTTTCAAAGCCACATTTAAAAAAGAAAAAACACGCTGATCACACCACCCACTCGTGAAATCACGCTAGGGGAGAGAAAGGCAGAAAGAAAACATTGGGGGGGGGGGAGAAAATGGGAGGCTTTAGCGGGATTTCTCCCCTTCCTTGTAGCATTCACAGCCGACTGCAGCAGCCTTGTCGGCACTTGAGCTCGTCCTGTCTTTGCCCACTGTGTGGAGTCACAGTGACGAGCCGGCTGCAGGAGGCTCGAGCCAAAATGACTCTGTGGGATGGGAGCCTGACCTCAAGAGAAGATAGTTGGAAGTGACAGCAGCAGTTAGCAATCTCATTTTCCCTACCCCCTACACCCGTTGACCCACCACCCCCACCACCACCCCCCTCCTCCATGCTGTGGGCCCTGTGTCTGGGCCTCTGGTCCTGGGGGAAAGAGGCAAGAGAGGCAGGCTGCTGTGCTAGGCTGGCAGCAGGAACAGAGGAGCTCTTTATAGTAGAGTTCTGGTGATTTAAATCATATGGCATAGCCTGGAATCACTGTAGAAGTCTGGAAGCTCTTCAAAACTGCAGGAACAAGAGCTCTCTCTATTTTTCTTGCTCTCTTCTCCCCTCCCCTCCCCCCCTCCCTCCCTCCCTCCCGCTCTTCCCTGTTATAACTTTTTCCAAACGTCTTTCTTATTTTCTTTTCCCCTCGCCCGGTTCCCAGTTTTTCTGGCTTTTCCTCTCACAGCTCAGTCATTCTTCCCCCCCCCCCCACGTCTGTGTTGTGGTTCTCGCCATCTTCTGCGCTTCCTCTCTCCCCTTCCTCCCCCGTTCCTCCACACCTGACGGGGGTGAGGTTTGCCCGTCCCGCTGGCAATGCAAGTGGATAGACTCTTCCCTGTCCCAGAGTTGACGTGAGGTGAATTGTGTTTGTGTGGAATCAAACTCAACTTCAGCTCAAGCCGCCCGTTTTATTTTCACATTCGTGCAAATCAGAATCGCCGATGTTTTATGTGGTGGAAAATAAAATAATGAACGCGCGTTTCCTCCTTCTCCTCTGCAGAAAAGTGAGCCGATGACTCTTCCAAAGTGGAGTCCATCCCTCCCTCTCTAAAGCCTGACGTCCCGTCGTCGTTCATCCGTGCCCCCCACACTCTGAGGGTCTTCCCGAGGCCACGGATTTCACCTCGCCAACTGGGATTTCCAGGTGTTTTGAAAGCCGTTACTCTCACGTGGCGGCCTGTTCCGGACATCGGGGTGCACTGTCGCCATGGCTACAAACAGGGAACAGCAGGTGGGTCACATGACCGGCTTCCCACCTGCTGTCTACCCCTTCGCCTTCAACTCTATTAGAAGCCATTCCCCGTTCGACCTGCTCGCCAACACCAGCCTGTTTGGGAGATTTGGTGCCGACCTGCCCAAAGAGATGGCTGCTCTCTGTGAGTAATTGATATCACTGTTTAACTTCTATGTCTCAAGTGTCTTTTTTTTTTTTTTTCCACCTCAACTCAAACTACATACATATACAGTATGTGGCCTCCACTTTCATTTTCAGGCTGGTTACATTAAACAATTTGGACTTGCGCTTGCGAAAACGGAGAATACAGCTATTTAAATTGCACTTCATTATGTGCAATTTAGTGGAAATGGAAAACTTTAAGCTGTGTTTGTCATATAGGACGAGTGGGAGTGAAGGAAGAAGGGGGAAAAAAAGAAATCTCCCAAAGAGACCACGGGGGAAAATTGCACTTTCATCAATACAATGATTACTCCGCTGCTGTGGTTTCCTTATAGATGCTTGTAGATGGTGTGGTTGTGACCACAAACTCTGGCTCAGGCTGCAGTGGTGTCTCTCTCTCTCTCTCTCTCTCTCTCTCTCTCTCTCTCTCTCTCTCTCTCACTCTCTCACTCTCTCACTCGGTGGGGTGCTAAGAGCTCAGAGCACAAACAAAATATTCGAATGTTACATTTAATCAACCCAACTTGCGGGTGATATCCCCGAATGAACGTTCTTCCTATTTTTGACCGTGGAAATGGAGCCGAAGCAGGATTCAGGCAACTTAAACGTCTCTGTCTTGTCCTCATGGACTTGACCACAGGGGGCACTGTTGTACTCTGAAGTCGGCAGATGGGATGGAAGTATGAGCACAGAGCACAAAGAGGAGATTGTTGATGATTCAGTGTGTTTTTGTGTCATGGAACATCTAGGAAGATTACACATACAGTGCGCAGCCCACAAACATTGCTTATTGTTGAAAACACTTGTTTGTTTAAAGATTTTGCCTTAATTATCCTGACATTTGGTCGGAAAGAGCAACAAACACACATGCGTGATTAGCCGCTGAAGATAAAATGATACAGGAGAAAGTAAAAAACGAGAGTGTTTTAGTTTCATGAGATAAAGGCATACGGAGGCGAAACCTTATCTGGGTGCAGCACTGAGGGTGACCCCTCACTGAGGGTGGTGGGTGGTAGGTCTAGTTGGGGGGGTGGGGGCGGGGTGGGTTGTGAGGGGGCGGGGGGGGGGGGGGGGGGGGGGGGACCAATAATAATGGGTGTGGGTGGCAACAGCTGAGTGCAAAGCTTAAGAGCCACCTAGCCTGTGCATGCGCCCCCCCCCCCCTCCTCCCTCTCCCTGTACCACCACCACAACATGCCTGAGCACCTCTCCAGCCTTTCAGCTGTCAATCACTACCTAGCCCCCCCCTCTCTTCCTACACCCGGTTCCACCCCCACCCCCACCCTTCTTTTTTTGCTGCTGCTGCTGCCCACCTAATCCTAAAGGTATTTCCACAGAACCAGAGAGAGCGCGAGAAAGAGAGAGGGAGAGAGCGAGAGAGAGAGAGAGAGAGAGAGAGAGAGAGAGAGAGAGAGAGAGAGCGAGCACCTGGGGGTAATGTGGTGGAATCCAAGAACACACCCTGCTAGGAAAACACACAGATACACACATGCAAACACACCATCAGAGACACTCTTCCCACTCTCTCTGTCCCTATCTCTCTCACACACACGCGCACAAACATACACACACACACACACACAGCATCTCTTTCATCAACAAACAAGAACCATCCCCCCCCCCCCTCAAACACCAAAACCCCACCCCCCCCCCCCCCCGACAGAGCAAAACCCCACTACACTTACAGATGGATCCTGTTTGGTTCTTCACACTGGCACGAGCTGAAACAAAAACCAAGAATCAAACAGCACGGACAGACACAAGCGAGCACATGCACCGGGACTTCGTACACACATGGCTGCTTGTGCACCTTTCCTAGTTTTGGGTCTCTCTCCTGGAGTTTAAACAAGGTCAGGGTCAACGATTACATTTGGATCATCATGACAATTCACTTCAGCTAAGATTAATGGGAGCAGAGTGACCTCCATTTTTTTTTTTTTTTTAAGTTAAGTCAATATAAGTTGGTCCTAGCTTTGTCAATCAAAATCTATGTGGAATTATATGAAAATCTCAATGTTATGGCAGACTTAAACACATATATTTCTTATTTGAGTTCAGTTGTTTGTAATTGATAAGGGCTTCCTCATATTATTTTCATCATCAAGTTATTGTATTCAATGCAAATGCATCTAAACCTTTTGACCATTTCAAATCAGAAACATACCAAAGAGCCAATATGGTGGCCTTAAGTCATTATTATATATAATAATATTATAGTTATTATAGTTATAATATCATATATTATAGTCATTGTTTCCCTCTTAGCACCACCAGAGTTGTCTTTCAATCTCGTCGTACATTGTGTATAATGACAATAAAGGCATTCTATTCTATTCTTCTATTCTATTACTAAAACTTCAGCAGTGCAACATGACAGGCCTCTGGTGAGAGGTTACAGAACACCTCTACGTTTATTTTATATCCCATTTCTACAATTAGAATTGGAAATGGTTTACCCAAGTCTTACACAGTGGACCTACAATGGAACATTCATTATTCTGGATTTTCTTACTTAGTCATTTGTGATTACTTCATCCGCATCACAGCTCCAACAAGAATTCCTCCTCATACGAGTTTAACGTTTGGTCCTGTCAGAAAACCCTCAGCTGTCTGTGTCACTTTTTAAAACATCCTGTTAGTGTATCCCCTGACAAGGAATGTTACAAGTCATTTTACTGACAGCCGTCTCCCCACCGTCCCCCCCCCCCCCCCCCACTCTCTTAAATGTGGTTGCAAGACAAAAGGCCTCGGTTTAGACATTCCCCAGGCCCTGTTTTTCTTCTTCTACTCCTTCTCCAAGAGTAGGTTTAACAGGCCTGCTCATTGTTGTCAGGGCTGTCTGTCGGCCAGACTGAGAAAATACCTTCCACATAAAGGGAGTAAGACTCTGGAGGTGTTCGTGCGTGCACGTGCGCGCGCGTGTGTGTGTGCGTGCTCACATGTGAAGTAGATAGCATTGTGTTCGTGCTCGGCCTCTGTTGGTGTGTAATTGTTGTCATAAAGGTAATCCGGGCGACACCTCCCTTTGTTGGGTGTACGCTCTGTGCCGACAGGTTGGCGCACCTCTCGCGGCGACGCTCAGTTTTGGCACCAGAGTGTCTTCTGAAATACCTGTTTTGCACGGAGGTGGGAACAGACAGGAAAGGGGAGGAGAGGGGCCATTGGCGGAATTTGTTTGCACATGCTCAGATGGAAGGCTGCTCTCCACGTTTGCTGCTCAGGAAGCAACGTCTGTGCCTCCCCTCGACCATCAAAGTCCTGTTTGAAGGAGGCGCGCTGACCACCCATCCCCACCACCCATATCTTTATGAGGGCACAGTGGCGTTAGTTCATCCATGAGAGGCTCCAGCCGCTCTCTGTGCTGCATTGAGCGCAGGCCGTTATCACTTGATCCCTGTCATTATGCGAGTCCTTCAAACAAACAGTTGGAAGCCCATTAAGGCCACTTACTATGTGATAACATCGCCACTGAGCCCTGAAACACCTCTCTAAGCTTTCACCAATCAGGGCCGGAGCCCTGGCCCCAAACCCAGCCACGGGGATGTTTTGAAAAGCGGGTAGGTCATTTCCTTCAGCCCACATGGTTCGGACCAAAATCTGTAGTCCTCTTTCTCTCTGTGCTTGGACTTTCCACTCAGGCTGTGATTTATAGCCTCGCATGGAGTGGTGGAAACAGGGCGCTCTTAAGAGGCTCGGCTGCGAGAGTCTGAACTGCATCACAGAGGGATGAAATTAAAAGCATTGTATTAATAGAATGGAATGACTCGCTTGTTGAAACCTGTGTAAAAAGCTGCCCGGGTCGACTCGCTGGTGCCTCTGGTGGAGACTAAGGGAACGGTGGTTTATGTAAAAGTTGGCAAATGGATCTACATGCCGTGCACGCACGGACGCAGGCACACACACACACACACACACACACACACACACACACACACACACACACACAGATCAGCATGCCGGCTAACCCTAACTCATGTGTGTATGCGTCGGTACGTTCACAGTGCACACACACAAAAATATCCTCATGCAGAGTGATATAATTAAAAACACTCATTTCCTTCCTACACACACACACACACACACACATGAACTCACATACACATAAAGAGGTCATGTTGGCTTTTGGAGCTTGGGGAGTTGCGTAAAGGAGCCATTTTGGTGGGAAATGTGGTATGAGAGAGAGAGGGAATGTAAAAGTGAACCTTTAAATGGTGGAGAGGGACAGCAGGGAAGGATGTCGACTGACTGAGTGAAGCCGTCTCCACTGGAGGCAAAGCCAAGCACAAACAGCGCATTGTGCCGCCGCCTCATTTATTTTCATAAAGTTTGAAGTGCTGGGTTTCATCCCATCCTCGGGAGGAGGTGGGCAGGTATGTGGCTGACGCTGTAGGTTTGGATTTGTCCGGGTGCACATGTGTGTGTGTGTGCTCGTGTGGGTGTACCGTGCATTGGAGTGAGGGGAGGGAGACGAAAGAGAAAGTGAGTCATGGATGGATATGGAAATGATGAACTCAGCCCCGCTGCCCATCAATTCCCTCTAGGCACAAGGATTCACACACACATATACACACACACACACACACACACACACACAAAAAGACAAAAAACTCTTTACAGTTGCTGTGGTTTTAGAGACATTACAGGTGCAGTGTGTAAGATTTTTTTCTTTTTTTTTAACTTCTGAAAATATTACAAAACAATAATATACGGACATATTCACGAATTTATAATCACCTAAATGTTTTATGATTTTGCCATCACCCTTAAATGAGCCTATTAATATGTATTAACATGAGGAGGGAGATGTCACCAAATCTTAGGCACCGCACATTTAAAAGGATCATTTGCCAATAGTAGTGGCATTTACTGATTTCTGTTAGATTTAGTTGACGTGCAAAAGAAATGGGCCTAGCCGGCGATGACGCAATACAAATGTTTTTTTTTGGATTTCAGAAAAAAGAAAAAAAAAATACAGGAAAGACACTCGCTTGAGATTTACAGGAATCTCTAAGGAGACTATAGGAAATGTGCAATCCTACATCAATTCATTCATCACAAATGTGGATGTGAATATGTTTGCTAATCATTTCAAGGACGAGAAAAGGGAATAGAGGGGTTTCAAGGCTGGGAAAGGGAATTTCTAATTTGAATGATATGATGTGCAAAGAGTCTAGTGGACCTCTTATCACTGTTTTTGATTATATTTCCATTATGTTTGTGTTTCCCGGACTGTGTCAAAATCGTTGAAAACATCAGCCGCTCACTTTTTTCTGGATAATTTTAGTGTTGAATTTCATCCGAGTGAAATGAGCATTATTGAGCCGTCTGTTTGCTGGCATCTCTGCGGCTGTGACCATGTACCGCATTGCAAAATTGAAGCGCTGGGTCTGCAGCGTTTGTGTGTACTTGTGTGCGATGACAGCGTGTGCAGCACTGTTTGGCTGCGTGACTGCGTCTTTGATCCATCAGTGCGTCTGGAGCCTCCTTTAATAAACAGCTCTGCATGGACTGACATCCCTGCTTTCATCTCCCTAGGCAACCACAAGCCTCAAGATGACAGGCCCTCTACCCCCCTTTATTTTGTTGGAAATCGATTCCCCTCACATCAGCCTGTTTTTATTGTGCAACTTTTGCTCGATATGATTCAATAGATTAAGGAGGACATGATTGACAGTAAGGCCGTCTTTGTCTCTCCAGACTAATTTAACCACCCACGGAAGTTTTTGAAAGTGATAGCGCGTGGGATATCTGGCCCTCGGATGATATCCACCTAAATCCTCTTGGCTTATGCCCTCTTGAGTTCTCTTCCTCTCTCCCCTCTCTCCTCGTTGGATTTCCTTTTGTTATCCCTTCACGCAAGCGGGAGCCAATTTGCCCTAAGTGCTGGAAACTTTGCGTGCCTTCGTTTGCGAGTGTGCGCGCGTGTGGCTGCATGTGCGGAAAGTTGCGGGTAAGGGAGAGGCCATCGAGTGTATCGCGACTCTGACACGATGACAGATGAAGATAAAGGGTTTACTATTAAAAAACGGGTCGTGTCTGTTTTCAGACGAGCCGCTCGTGGGCACGTGCAAAACAGAGAGCGCGCAATGGCGCCAAAGGAGGGGGGTGTGGGGGGGCGGGCGGGCGCTGGGAAGACGTGGGAGGGCACCGATGCACATGATGGACCTATGAGAACAAGATGGGGGTTTCTTGAGTTTGGACGAACAACTGAGAGATCTGTCTTTTTCTCCCCTCATCACAAAACGTCATGACGGTGCAGTTAGAGAGCAGTGAGAAAAAGAGACTTTGCTGAAAGATGGCCAAGACTGATAGTGCTCTGAAAAGTAGCTCTGTGGGCCCGATGGTGGGACCGGCGTGTGAACGGAGGCAGACATGGACGCTCTATCTCTCATACCTGAGTCTCCCCCCCCCCCCCCCCCCCCCCCCCCCCCCCCCCCCCAGTGATACACCAGGTATTTTCCAGAGATGTACAGTGAGAGAGTGAGGTAAATGGGTTGATAAGATTTCATGTCATGTCAGAGCTGAACATGTGTAAAAACCTGCAGCTGGTGGAGCAGCTGGTGGAGCAGTTGATTGATGCGATGAGGAAGAACGCAAAGATTGTGCTCCGCACTGATAAACATGAAAAGCTCAACACTCAAAGGTGTGAGGTTTCGGTCATTTTCGGTCAAATGTTCTCATTTCAGGACTCGTAAACACAGGTCATACGTCGGGGCGGTGATACATTTGTAGAAATGTCTCTTATCATTGTTTTGTAATTCTCGTTCTATAAGATGGAGGTGGCGAAAATGGACCGAAATCTTACACACTACACCTTTTAAGCTGACTACTCGAAAGCTGTTCGATCAAAGGCACCCACAGATGTCCTGTTCACAGCGAAACATGGACACTGTGAGGAGGTCCCTGCAGAGAGAGCAGTGTCTCTGCAGATAAACAGACCACCACACTTCGAGTGGCTCATAAAATATGATTGAGAGGGATTACTTCAGAATACCTCTTTTGAAGAAAATCCCTCATGCAGTCATTTGAGAGATGAAGGCTTGTCCTGAATTTAGTGTAAGGATTAGGGTTGGAGACGCTAAGTAGGTTCGAGATCATTGATAAGGTGAATCCAGTCCCCAAGAAAACATTGTGTCTCAATGAAATGTCCTCTGAGGCCATGTGTGTGTGTGTGTGTGTGTGTGTGTGTGTGTGTGTGTGTTCCCTCTCTATCTGCGTAACCTGAATCTGGCTGTAGTGGGAGGCCGCTGCGGACTGGTGTTCAGTATCTCTTTCATCACCGGCAATCTGTTACAGCATGTCCACACACTGCACACATGCTCGCATCGGCAATGGAAAAGCTCGACATTCCTTTCAAACCCAGCGGGCTGCGTTTAGAGCAAAGGCATTTCAAAAACAAGCCGCCTTTATTACCTGACACTGGGGTGTGTTGTTGACTGTCAAACCCGAGTGACCGTACACGGAGGAAGTGGCAACAATGTGGGGTTTACATCGTATCTGTAATTGGCATCGGAGTGTCAGACGGCAGTAAAGCATGTGGGGCCTGTAAGCGGAGTCCCTCCCGATAAAGAAGTCGGACATCAAAGATGTAAAAAGCCTATCAGGGAGGGAAATGTTTGAAACATTTCAATAAGTGTTCGAGTGTGTGCGGCGCAGTTAAACGTGATTGAAAGCAGCAGTCGCACGAAATGACCAGCGAGTTGGCAGCCACTGAAAATGAAACATTTCCAAAACCAGAAACAAAAGCAGAGAACTTTCTCAACTCAAACAAATCATGCAGTCGGGGGGGAAAAATGGCCACGGGGAACTTGATGAAATGGGGAGAGAGAGTATTTGCAGAAACGGAGAGGGGGGGGAGAGAGAGAGGGAGAGAGAGAGAGAGAGAAAGAAGGGGGGGAAGGAGAGAGAGAGAGAGAGAGAGAGAGAGAAAGAGGGGAAAAAAGGGAACGAGAGGAGCGATGCAGAGCCGGAGAGTGAGGGAGAGAAGGAAGGAGGGCAGAATGAGTTTGGGGGGAAAGTTAGTGGCCCAGTGGGGGTTTCTTCTAGAGTTCAACCTCTCTGGCTAGGGAAGGAAGAGGGAGGGAGGGAGAGAGAGGGAGAGAGAGGGGGGGGAGGCAGGGACCGGCCTGGGTCAGCAGAAGTATTGAGTATGTGTAGATTAGATGTCTAAACTCACCCTGCAAAGCCTCTGAAGTGCTGGAAGACTGGGGCTCACACTGCTGCTATGTGCCAATACGTGGAGAACACGGGGTTAGTGGTGTGAATTATAGTCTCACACTGGGTTTACTAGAAAAGCTGAAAAGAGGAGAGAGTCTCACACACACACACACACACACACACACACACACAGGTCTGTAAATCTGAGAAGAAGCAAAAAGCATTTCTGGTGTGTTATTAATTGATTGCGTTGCCGCCTGCTGGCCTACAAATGTTACATAGAACATTTAAATACCATGGGGATTTGCATTGTAGCTTACAGGGGGCTGCACGAAAGCAGTGGAGAGAGAGAGAGAGGGAGCGAGAGAGAGAGAGAGAGAGAAAAGACAGGAAGGAGACGATGGAGTGTGAGAAGAATGCCTGTGGATCATAAAAATGTGACTTGGGGCAGCGATGATTTAATCTGAAATGCGTCCAGATCGGGACATTCTTTGAGATGGGTGGAGAAGCAGAGGAAGAGAAGTTGTTTTTCAGACTCTCAAACCGTCAGCTGGGGCATCTGTCCCATACTTGACTGTTTGCTCTATTTTCTGCCGTCACAAAGTGTCCCTCTTTTATGACCCGACAACTGTATGAAGAAGCACTTAGAAACCACTGATGTCCTTCGCTGTCTGATACAACAAAAGAGCTGTTAAATGACTGCATCTGTTTGTGTGTATGCAATGTGTGTGTGTGTGTGTGTGTGTGAGAGAGAGAGAGAGAGAGAGGGGGAGAGAGAGAGGGAGAGAGAGAGGGAGAGAGAGAAAATAAACACTACGTCTCTCAAATGGAGGAATGGCTGTTAGGTCAATAAACATCTGAAATCAAAATCATTGAAAATAGGCCCGAGTGTAAAAGCATGGTTTGTTCCATGGGACAGGAAAACGAGTAAAGTGTTAGACAGAGGGAGGGAGGGGGGTGGGGGGGTTGGGGTTGGGGGGGGGGCACTGTGTGTTTATGGAGAGCATAGCCAGCAGCACAGATTGACAGGAAATGGTGTCTTTTTGCCTGCTGGGCTGTACCACTTGTACCGGCATGACAGGGGAGGATGAATGTGCAGGGACCACAGGCTGAAGTCATTCTATTATCATATATCTCCCATTGTATCGGGCTGTTTGCTTTAGCCCGGCCCGAGCCCATCCGTCTGCTGAGTAGCTGTTAGGGGGCCAGTGACAGGCTGTTTCATTGACTGCTGACCCCCCCCCCCCCCCCTTGATCTCTTCTGATTGAACTTCATTGCGCAGGAGCGACCGAAATTGGATCCTCTCTCTCTCTCTCTCTCTCTCTCTCTCTCTCTCTCTCTCTCTCTCTCTCTCTCTCTCTCTCTCCAGCCAGTGGTTGGATTTTAATATGGTTATGATTAGAGACGGGGGGCTCAGAGAAGGGAGAGAGGAGGAGGGGGGGGGGCGCTCATATTTACTGCAGAGGAGCTGGGGGAGGTGCGACAGACAGACCGAGACAGGGGCCAGATATGAATGGGACAGGGATGGGGGTGGGGCTGGGGTGGGGTGGTGTGGGGGGGTTGTTTGTATTGTGGTCACAAAAGCAACATGGATTACAAACAAAAAAATAGAAAAGCAGTGGAGGATTGGGAATAAAGTTTTGTCTTCATTGCAGATCAGCTCCTTGGTCAGTGCAGGCTCTGCTGGACAGCCCTCTCTCTCCTCCCCTCCGGCTCCCTCACCCCCCCCCTCCCCTCCCTCCTTCTGGCTTCCTCTGTCCCTCCCTCCCGTCCCCCTCTCTCCCTCCCCCCCCCCTCTCTCTCTCTCTGTCTCTCTCTCTCTCTCTCTCTCTCTCTCTCTCTCTCTCTCTGTCTCTCCACCCCCTCTCAGAGCGTCATGCCGAGGCAGTTGGTTCGCTCCGCCGTGTCTGGGGCTCAGCAAGAGCTGTGAGAGGCTGTTATTTAGGTCTGTTACAGCAGACAGGGAGCAGCTCACTCAAGGGCAGGGGGAGTATAGAGTCAGAGTCACGCTCAGCACAGCACAGCTCAGCACAGTTCAGCTCAGCTCAGCTCAGCCAGGCAGGAATCAGATCTGCATTCCAGCTGAAGGGGGTGGGGGGGGAGGGGGAGAGGGAGAGAAAGAGTGGAAACTCAGGCATTGGCAGGAAAGGACAACAGAGGGAGAGTGAGTTAGAGATAAGAGGAGGGAGGGAAGTGAAGGCAGCGGATCCAGCGAGCTGTTGCTGTTGCTGCTGCTGCTGCTGCTGCTGCTTGTTGTTGTCACTGGCCACAGCAGACTGACGGAGCAGTGCAGGGCGCAGGCAGCACCGAGCTGAGCTTTTCTCTCTGTGGGTCGGGGGGGTGCCATGTTCGACTGCATGGAGGCTCTTGGAATGGGCCCCCGTCAGCTCTATGATGTCACCAGCCACGGTGCATGCATGCTTCGGAAGGCGAGCCCCTTTTTTGCGGGCTTGGACCCCTTTGCTTGGACAGGCAGTGCCAGCGTTCAGTGTAAGTGGCATCCTTGCTTGTGTGTGTCTTCTATGTCACAACTATGTCTCTCTCTCTCTCTCTCTCTCTCTCTGCCTCTCTCTTGCTCGCTCACTCTTGCCATCCGTCTCTCTCTCTCTCTCTCTCTCTCTCTCTCTCTCTCTCTCTCTCCCTCCCTCTCTTTCTCTCTCATGTTACTGGCTTGTTTACCCCTCAGGGCTCAGCTAAGGGGGCTGCTGTCAGGGGCTACAGAGCAACACAGGAAAAGACTGGGACAGACAGTCTCCTCTCCTCCTCTCCTCTCCTCCTCTCCTCCTCTCCTCATCTCCTCTCCTCTCCTCTCCCCTGGCCCATAGCCAGTTTGAGCTGCTCAGCCATCTGAAAGAAACACCCTGCTATGATATGATGTGGACAATGTGTTTGTGTACGTGTGTTGGCCTACGTGTATGTGTGTGTCCGCGTTTGACTTGTGACTTCACATCCATGGAGTCGGGTTTCAGCGACAGTGATGTGCGTAGTTCTCATGAAATGATAATGACGAGCTCGGCCCGTTTAATATTACACACGTCGAAAGTTTGGTGCGGCACAATGCGGGCGTCATCACAGGTCAGAGGTTTGTTTATGCTCCCGGATACTCGGCGGATAATGATATTCCTCTTGAGCCATGAATTAATGAGTAGATGAATTATTGAATGGATAAATGGGATGAATAAATTAGAGATGCGGAATGCATGTGCAGCCATAGGAGAGAGGCATGGGATGTTCTGCGGAGCTTTCTTTTTGCTCTTTCTCTCTGTCGACCTCTCATTCAACAGGCCTGTCTGTGGACAGACAAAACCGGAGTCCATTTCCAAACACATCCAGGGGGCCGCAATGGCTGTGAGAAAGTGTGTGAGAGTGGAAAAGGAGTGGTGGTGGTGGTGGGGGGGCGAGGGTGTGGGGGCGTATACACGATGAGAGAGGCCGAGCCAGATATGACAGTGGAAAAACAATTGAGAATTAAGAAATGTAGCAGTGGGATGAACACCTGACATGTGTTTCTGTCCAAAGGAGCTTTTTGAATTTGACTTTTCTTTTTCTTCTTCTTCTTCTTCTTCATTTTGGATATTTCTGTTTGTTCATCCTGCTGCTTTTTGTTCCTCTTTACTGCCTCTCGAGGGGAGTCATCCGTCTTCATTAATCGTGAAGACACCAGCATTTCAGTGGCTGTCATGCACACTGGCTGAGCTTTAATGAAGACAGATGCCCTGTCAGTGGAGGCCGAGGCCAGGGGGGACTCCAGCCAGCTCAGCCTGCCCTGCTGAGCTGGGGGGTGGGGGGGGGGGGGGGGGGGGGGGGGGGGGGGGGGGGGCTGATGATAACAAGATGAGATTTGTTTATTTAATCAATCAGGCCTTCACGGCCTCTCCTTGTGACCCATTCACACACATGCGCATGTTGTAAAAAAAAAAATCGGGCCTCCTGATAACAGAAGTAGTACATTTTTCTTTCGGCTCTTTGTTCCTGAAAAGAGACAAAAGTCCCGAGAAGCTGCCCCTGAGGGTACGAGAACTGGGACTAGCAGAGCGGAGCAAAGTGGAGGCCGGTGTGGTGTACTGTTTCAAGCCCTCTGTGCCCGCTAACCTTTGTAAACAAGGTTGCCCTATCCCCACACGATGAGCCATAATGCCTGTCTTTGCCGAAGCGGTTGGCCCTCATTGTCCTCATCAATGAGGCTGATGAATTGATGTTTGAGTCTGATATCTCATTAAGCCGGCCCAGCTGCACAACAGAAGGACCTGTCTGGCTGCTAATGCCACACAGTCACACAAGCGTGCACAGCACACAGCCAAATAGCAAGTGGGATTGTGAAGAGAGTCACCTGGTCCTGGCATTATGCTCCACAATGAATAGCTGTGGTTGAACTCTTTTTTTTTCTCCTTTGGGAAGAAAAAGCATTCTTGCAAAAAAAGAGAAAAAAAATATGACTTTGGTGTGTTTTTAATCAAAACATGTCCACAAAATGTGCTTTTCGCATTGTCCAGGCTGTAAATCTCCTGCGAGGATAAGTGTCACCGTTGTTGGCTGAGGGCCGGGGACATTTTCCTTCTCACTTTCCCCATTTTCTCGTCCACCGCCGGGAGACCTCAATGTCAGAGGTTAGTCAGGGGCTACAGCCTGGCCAATGTCAAATGTGCACCGTGTGTGGCGGCCTCGTCAGGCCGCTGAAAAGGAGACCCTTTCAACCAGCTCGGCTGGTGTAATGCTCTTAAGTGCCTTATGCCACGGAGCTGGTACTACATCTGAGCTGCCCTGGACGCACGGATAATGGACACTGATTTAGTCATACGTCAATGAGAAGTGAATTAGTCAACTGCCAGGGAAGCCATTTGAGAGAGCCCATGCAGGCCAGTCCCCACTCTGTCAATGTTCATTTGCTTAGAAGAATGAGGCAATTACACCTAGCCATTCTCCAGGGTCAGAAAAAGGGGAGATGTGTTTTTGTCACCAACATCCAGCAGCAGCAGCAGCAGCAGCAGCAGCAGCAGCAGCGCCATCTTTCAGACACAGTTTATATATAGATTGTGATACCCAAAAGTGGTAGATACAAGTCAGCAACACAGCAGTGACAACATCGAGTAATTCGCCGCTACATGTGCGATCACACAATCTGGCAGGAGCGCGCACACACACACACACACACACACACACACACACACACACACACACACGCCTCTTTGTTTTCTCCTAATGTGCTGCTCAAATGTGAATTGAGAAGCTAATTGAAATGGGGGTGTATCTCGGCAGCAGTGGCAGAGAAATAAGAGCTTCCTGTAACCGCTGGCACATTGTGGCCCCGATCATTTTCTCCTTGATAAAAGTCGGCACTTATTTCATTATAATTACAAAAGATTCAATTAAAAGATTAGAATGCCTGAGGGAGAAGGAGTTGGGGGGTGGGGGTGATTGTGGTGTCTTGGTTAGTGGGGTTGAGAGAGAGAGAGGGAGAGAGAGAGACTAATCATTCCACAGCTGCCCTCTCTAATGAGGACTTGTCATTGCTGTTATATATACATAAACCTTGTGTTGATCCTTTCAAGATAATGTCAAATGAACCTGCCAAAGTTAAAAGGCTTAAGTAGTCAGTTGGGCCAAGGTCACGGAAACGTAATTGATATGGCAGGGGGGAGAAACCTTCACTTGTCTCTGAAGATGATTATGCCAGTTCAAGTTAACGGGGTGTAGAAAGTCAGCACAGCGCCTTTATTTTGGAGTTTATGAAGCACATAGAGAGTTAATTGTGCATAATACACTGCAAGTATGTGCTAAAAATAAATAAAATGGATAGCCCTTTGCATTCACTGCACTATTTTGCTTTTCACTTACTTACTCAAAACAAGAATTCATACATTTAGGTGAATAGACTTAAAAAAAACAAGAGTAGAATCTCATTTCTGCAAATAAAAATGTAAACAATTTCACGTAAACCTCACACATTACAGTTTAAACAGCAAACGAAATTGTTGAAGTTGCCTCTAGCCATATAAAAGTGTAGTATTGGCTGCATTGTGTTCCATTACAACATGGAGCCCAGCACTGTTTCCAGTAGAAGTGCTCGTGTTGCAGTATCACACCACCTTGCTTACAGATCTGTCTCTGCCCTGCAGTAATAGCTGAGCCCATTAATAGTCAATGCTGCCTAAAAATAAACAGAGTTAATCCCTGCTGTTGCTTTATGTTTTGTTTTTTTTGTTGTGTTTTTTTTACACAATCCCCTTTTATATTTGCCTTTGGTTAGGCAGGAGAACCAGGGTGTCAGCCTCCTGACTTGCGTGTGTGGAGTCTGAATGTGAACTCTCATGTGTCAGTATATCCAGTGTTCCTTGTCCTTGTTTGTCCAGCGATGGTCACCCACGGGCTGCTGCGTCAAATTCAGACTCAGACAATGTGCCAGGCTGGATTCCTCAGGCCCGTGTTGGAATCCCCACTCTGCTTTAGTAGCAGTTTATAGCCTCTGAGCAACGTCAGTCACACTGCTGTAAATAAAACTCATCAACCGTCATGTGGAAGCTGAATGTTTCACCTTGCAGTGGCTGTTTGCTCTGTTTTCAGCAGAATTTCACAAGAGTGCTGACTGTAAAACAGAAAAAAAGGAATCCTGTTCAGCCGAAACCTTGTGGGCTACGACACCAGGAATGAGCTGATAACCGGGCCAACAGCGTCTATCAGCTCTCGCTCGGTAGAAGAAATGGACTTTCATAAGTTCTTTCACAATAGTGTGCTGGCCGCAGAAGTATTGTGGCCGCCCACCCTCGCACCTTTGTCTGACGTTGTGGCTGTTTACCGAGAACGGCCCTTTGCCTGCTGGGGACATTTTCACCCCTTTCACCGAGGCATTCTGCGAGCTGCGCGCGCACGCCCGTGCACCTTTTGCCGTTTGTTGCCGTGCGACTGCTGCCGTCCAATTTGCATGCGTGGATGAGAGTTCGTTTTGCCGGTGAGTATGCCATGTACTGTTGCACATGTGCCTTTGTGTACAGTACATAGGAGTGTGTGTGTGTGTGTGTGTGTGTGTGTGTGTGTGTGTGTCAGCTTGGAGCCATATGTGAGCCGAGTTTGAGGAGCGCAGTTCTGTTACCACCGTGTTATTGACTGACGACTTGGCTCGAGCGTTGCTAGGGGGGTGGGGGTGGGGGGGTGGGGGGGCGCTCGCTGTTATGAGAGGCGGAGATGGGCTCGGACAGCCGAGCCGGGACAGGGGGAGCGCGGACGAGCCCGGGCCGCCCCTGCCCCTGTGCGTGTGTGAATGGGGATGTGTTTACGCAGCCAACGGTGTTTGGCAGGGAGTGGTGGGCGGCTGGTGTAGTGCAGCCATTATCCAGGCTCAGGGGTGGAGAGTGACGGAGGGGAAGAGTTGGCCGAGAGCGAGGGACGAGGGAACGGAGGCCCGCGGCCGTTGTTTTTCCCCTCGGACATAAGTCCGACACGCGGCGGCGAACCGTGAGCTCGTTTGTATATGCGCCCGTCAGTTGATTTGTTCGCACGTGCACATGTTCACTTCGCCATGTGGGCGAAGTTTGCCTGTGCCGTTCACTGGGAGGGAACAGGTGTGTGTGTAAGCTGCCGGTAATTGAGCACGGCGCCGACACTTTGGGATTGCTTACAGGAAGAATGTGTGTCAGTCACTTGACCGATGCTGCTGTGTGTAGGTGTGCGTCTTATCTCTTTCCGTTTGGTTTGAATGCACGCATCAGGTTAAATCGGGTTAAAGCAGGGAAGAGGAGGCTCTGTTCACATCTTGAAAACATTAAGCACAGCTGATCACTATGCGTTTTTTTTGTCTCCAGCCCACTGTCGTATTTTCTAACCAAAAGTCAGAGCATGCAGCTTTCATCCTCTTAACTGCACACGTCTGACTTATTCACATGCGGTTAGTTAGTGGACCGTGCGGCCGCCTGCACCAGCGATCGTGTTTATTTTGGACGCAGTGATGCACAGGTACAGTCATGAGCTCTCCTTTCAGCCTGCTGCGTCTCAAGTGTAAACATGGCTCTGAAACCGGGGGCTCTCCCACTAAACTGTCATTATCCAAATCTATTGACATGTTTTGTCTTCCCAGAGAAATCCGGTTACTGCAGAAAACCACTGGTTGAAACCCACTTCACCCAGGGTAATGTAAATATACTAGTATTTCAGTCGGGGCCCCTGGCTTGGAATGTGATGCAAAAAACCGCATTCTTACCTACACACATGACACGCACTCATGAGCAGACATGCATGGACACACAGCGGGGAAAAAAGGCGGCACATGTTGTTAGGTGGCTAAAAAAACAAGCTGAAAGTATGTCCATGTCTTCATTGTAGCATGACCTCTGACTGAATGAGTGCCGGCTGTAGTCCTGTCAGTGAGCCTGGATTTATCAGCTCCTGCTCCAGCGGCAGCTTGCTCACCTTGCATTTGCCAGAAAGCATGGAGAGCAACGCAGCCCGACACACAGACAGACAGCCAGTTAGACAGGAAGCGATCCAGCAACAGAGTGAGGGGCTGCTTGGGATGATTTATGCCTTTTCAGGAATGCTGAATGAGTTCAGGGTACAAACGGCGTTATGGGAACAGACTGAATGGGCACCGCTTGTAGTCTCAAAAGTTGTGTATGAGAGACTAGATGTCTAGTTTCACCACCGTGATCTGATTTGGAACCGAGCGGCAGGTAAGGAAGGAAATGAGTCACCTCGGTTTAATGATCTCGTCAGTGACCTGACGGTCTCCACCCAGACTCGGTTGGGCAAAGTGTCGATGGTTGGTTGTCAAGCACAAGTGAAACACTTTGATATGCATCAGTGATCCATCAAGCCACTCATAGCAGAAGTTTCTCA
>JAFBJT010092305.1:0-12500 GCA_016785325.1 Chascanopsetta lugubris | reverse complement strand
CCCTCTGTGCTTTCCATTGAAGGTGCCGGGGGGAGGCGGGGGCAGTAAAAGTTAGAATTTTAGAGCCTCCCTGTTTTTTATTTTATGATTGGCTTTTTTTACGGGCTGGGAGCTACAGCTGGTGGTGTGAATAGCTGCCCAAGGTGACCGAGTCCCAATAAAGTGTAGGCCAGCCGGGCTGGGGCCTCCAGTCCAGCCATGGGACCGCCTTTATAGGCTGCCTTACGAGCTGAGGCCTCTATTAAAACCTGGCAGGGCTGCACTGAGGAATTTAGGGCCAGGAAACAAGAGAAAAATAGGGTTTGTGTGTCAGGGGGTGGTGGGACGCAGAGTTGGGGGGGGGTTGAAGTTTGAGGGTGACCAAGGGTGAAAGTTGAAAGAAGTGCTGTTGGGCGAGGGAGCGGGGGTGAGGGGGGGCAACATGTGTGTCTGTGAGCTTGTGCAGGCTAACATGTGTGACGAGGGTCTGGTCCTGCGAGCGCGCTGGAGCTTATGTTTCTCTGGGGAAGTATGGAATCCATACGCCACACACTTTCACTTCCAACACTGCCTATACGGGTTCCACTATAATGCGCCGTGACTCGGGGTTGTGCTGATATCATACTTGTGTTCTAGGGAGGAAGAAATTAGAAAGAGAACTTTGCAGCAGTTTCGCGAACGTGTGTGTGTGTGTGTGTGTGTGTGTGTGTGTGTGTGTGTGTGTGTGTGTGTGTGGTGTGTGCCCGACGTGTGTCTGCTCTGTGTGTGCGAGTTGTCATCGTGAGTCGGTGGAATGAGGAAGAGCCAGATTTGACACTTGGCTGCTACAGCTCACTCTCGCTACCTGGCCCTTATCAGAGGAGCTGTCAGTCAGTGGCACTCGCTGGCTACTGTTATCAAAAATCTTCGTCATGTCAGAGGCCGAAACCAAACATCTCCCCAAACATGTCGCTCCGAGTTGTCGCTCATGTAATTAGCGGCTAGAAATGCGTGAAAATGGTGCTGTAAGTTTGTCTCTCGGCTCTTTGTGTGAGCTTTTATGTCCCCGAGAGAATGAATAGTAATAATAAAAGCAAAATACTCACCTTCAGGTAACATTGATACTATTGTAGTGTCACTGCTACTCAGTATCTCATGCTGTCCTCAAGAATCAAATAGAAAAGGAAATGCCATCATGTTCGAATGCAGTCAATCACGCCAATCCAGGACACTGACACATGCAGGGTTAACAGCAGTTATACAATGACTTTTTTATTTTTTATTTTTTCGGACCAATCACGTGCTTATGTGTTCTGCTATTTTCTGTCTTTGTCACAGCGGTGGAGACCCAGAGCACCAGCTCCGAGGAGATGGTACCCAGTTCTCCGTCACCACCTCCCCCACCTCGTGTCTACAAGCCCTGCTTTGTGTGCCAGGACAAGTCCTCGGGGTATCACTATGGGGTCAGCTCCTGCGAGGGCTGCAAGGTGAGAAGAACCTGCCACAGCCTCTCTGAGCTCCGCCTCCTCCCTGTTACGTGCATCCTTCAGGACGCTGGGATGCCTCGGATTGCATTTTCTAACGTTTTGTCCACTTCTTAAATATTTGGGGGAGTAAAAGTTCAAAGTGGAATCATTCAAAAAGGCAGGTGATCGGGGGGGTTGTTATGAAATCCCTCCGTGCTGGGTTTGGTTGAGAGGGCAGAGCTGAGGGAAGAGTCTGAAGAGCAAACATCCTTGATTTTTGTGACCCGACTCCAACACATAATCTCTCTCTCTGTCGCTTTCCTGCCCTCTCCCCTTTTGTCTTTTGCTTCCTGATGCTCCAGGGTTTCTTCCGACGCAGTATCCAGAAGAACATGGTGTACACCTGCCACCGAGACAAGAACTGTCAGATTAACAAGGTCACACGCAACCGCTGCCAGTACTGCAGGCTGCAGAAATGCTTTGAGGTCGGCATGTCCAAGGAAGGTGAGTCCTCGAGGAGGATGGCAGCTGCGAGAGCTGCGGAGATTCGCTTTGAAAACATGGATATTCACTCACTCACTCACTCACTCACTCACTCGCTCACTCCCTCCAGCTTGTCCTTGTATTATACTGAGGACATGTCAAAAGCATAATGACAAGACCTCAACCCTAATCCTTACATGACCCACATTTGATCATAACTTCATTATGTGTTTTTGATCTTTTTGCCCCTTTTCTGATTTACAAGATTAAAGCAGACAAGGTGAAGTTTATACCGGAGAGATAGAGAGAGAGAGAGAGAGAGAGAGAGATGCCACATTGTTTTAGAAAACACGAGTGAAGCACATGATGCCAAATCATATGGATGTATAGTATAATTATGACCCATAGTTATCAAATAAACCACACAAACGTGGTACTCTGGTGCTTTTTCCACAGGACATTTCCCAAACTAGAAGGCCTGGGTATATATTTAAAAAAACATCAAGATGATCTTAGAAATCTTTTTTTGTATCTTTTGTATTCCTGATTGTGTCAAACTCTAGTATTCTGGTGTTACAACCTAAGCCAGTGCCAAGTTTTTGATTTGCTCATACCTTGCTTCATTGTCTGATTTGCAGTATTGCACAGATAACTGACAACACTCATTGAATTACATCATAAGCATGGACTTGAGGCAAATGTGACTGTGTCGCAGTGGTCAAAATATGATGGTAATGGAGTAGAGACTGGAATCGAACATGGACACAACGAAAGACAAGAGAAATAGGAAATATGAGTCTTCTTCTCTTAGTTTCCCATATACAGTATTGTCACTTCCTGTGCTCTGCTCTGTGCGTGCATCAGTTCTTGCCTACGATTGGACCGTTGTTGCACGTGGGTTCCTATGACGTATCGAAATGACCCAGATTGCCCTGTAAAGCGTAGTCATTGATTGATTGATTGATTTTAGTGTCCTTCGCCGGCCTGTAATGTGTGTGGTTTATAGTATCATTATAAACGACACCACTTTAGTTATCTGGCACTGTTCTAAGGGTAATTTTAAGGTAACCCCCTTTTCTTACATGATTTAAAAAAACAAAAACAAAAAAAACAGCCTCTCTCACTCTTTGAATCTGAGGCTTGTCCTCACACAAGTATCTGCATGAGCACACTCCCACAGAGGCTCCGGGTTCTTCCTTCATAGGTCATAACAGGGCATGTTTATCCACTTATTGTTTAGATTGCGCTTGGCACGGATCCCACTTTAATTCCTAACCACGTGATGAGAGAAAGATCTGACCTGATTCACACTGTGTGAGAACCTGTTCTTGTCTTAATGCTCCATCAGAGACTCTGAGAAACTATGTGCCTGCGAGGCCGAGGGGTGGTGATCATCAGGGCGAGGCCCGGCACTGTTCCAATCATATGACTAATCATATTTACGAAATGATCGTGACTTCCCCTTTCGCCACCCAACCTTGTGGCCAGCGCAGACACAGCCCACATTCATGAGCGCAGTGCAGAGCGGGAAATGGAGAAAGAGAAGTATCTAAGCCAGTAGCAGAAATCACCTAGTTGTCCAAAAAAAAAAAAAAGAATGTTACAAATCAAAGATCTGATCATCTGCCCAACTTTGACCCTGTATGTCTTAGTGGCAGTTTTCTCGCCCGTCACGGGGCCCGTGGGACATGTGTGTGGGTGTAATGTTTGTGTGGGATGTGTGTTAAGACCGGGATCACATTGTGGCTCTGCTATTACTGGATATCCTGAGAGGAAGGAAAGTATGGGAGGAGGAGAAGGCAGAGAGGAGAGAGTAGTGGACCGGGCCTGTGTGCGCCGGTCAAGTGGATAGAGAGATGGACGAGGAAGAGAGCGGGTGATAAGGGCGAGATAGCGAAAAGGAAATATGTGAATACTGTTAAGAGCAACCTCAGTTGCCTCCGGGTTCTGGTTTCCAGCAGTGAGCGAAATGTCCTTGGCAGCGGTGGAGAGGCGCGATGCGTGAGTGCTGCGGCGGATGTTTTCAAATGTGATCGCAGATTAGCGACTAGGAACATTGTGTAGCTGATCTCTGAAAATTGCATGAGTAAAGGATTTGGTGTGAAACCGTGTGGAATCTCCCTTTCGGACACCTCCCTCTCGTCGCCCCCCGCCCCCCCCCCCCCCCCAGCGGTCCGCAACGACCGGAACAAGAAGAAGAAGGACGTGAAGGAGGAGGTGGTGCTTCCTGAGAGCTACGAGCTCAGCGGAGAGCTGGAGGAGTTGGTGAATAAAGTCAGCAAGGCTCACCAAGAAACCTTCCCGTCCCTGTGCCAGCTGGGCAAATACACCACCGTAAGTCGCACGCTCGGTGTTTTCTCATGCCGTGTGTGGCAACCCTCTCTCCGAGCGATGATGCAGGCGCCCCGAGTGGCACGCAAAGACGCAAATTCACCGTAGCTTTCCCAACACAGTGGTGGCCTAACTAATTCAGTTCCCCAATAAGCCATCTGTGTGGCCTCTGCAATGATTGATGCAACATGTAAATGGATTTTCCTCCCGCTTGATTGATGTAAAATGGAAATGTGCAGCGAGGCTCGGACACGCTCGCCTTGACGCAAACAGGGTTGCACACCGCCTCTGTTGAAGCCCGCTGAATTGTGTGTGTGTGTGTGTCTGTGTGTGTGTGTGTGTATGTGTGTTGGGGGTGTGATTGTTTTTGTTCAGAACTCCAGCTCAGACCACCGAGTCCAGCTGGATCTGGGTCTGTGGGACAAGTTCAGCGAGCTCTCCACCAAATGCATCATCAAGATTGTGGAGTTTGCCAAGCGGCTGCCGGGATTCACTACCCTCACCATCGCAGACCAGATCACCCTGCTGAAGTCGGCCTGCCTGGACATACTGGTGAGGGGACATGTCGTCTTTGCTCTCCTCACATTGTTTCCTAAATGACTTGGAGAGGGGAAGACGGTGCATTCTGAGGCGAGAGAACACTGACACCCAGTGGTGAGCAGTGGAAAACGTCCAAACGACAGCAGTCACTCATAACAGATTGCACAACTTCCTGATGTGGCAGCTTGTGGAGCTGCTGCAGACGTTTTGGTCGATGTCAATCAATGCATTGCCCCAAACAGTTGACTTCTTTCATCCGACTCGTCCGACTCCCTCTGCTCTCAGATGCTGAGGATCTGCACACGTTACACCCCAGAACAGGACACCATGACATTCTCCGATGGCCTGACTCTGAACCGCACTCAGATGCACAACGCCGGCTTCGGACCCCTCACGGACCTGGTGTTCGCCTTCGCAGGCCAGCTTCTACCCCTGGAAATGGACGACACAGAAACCGGTCTCCTCAGCGCCATCTGCCTCATCTGCGGAGGTACTGCAGCCTAAAGGAAACTATTTGTTTTCAGGTTTGACAGCGATGAAATGATGACTTGACTTGTGAAGATTATTTAAATGTAAGATTACATGAGAATACGATTGTCTTTATGGTTTAGTGTGATAAATCCTCTTTTGACGTTTGATGAGTTTATGATCACCTCTACGTGCAATTGGTTGATTTCATGACCTTAGAATGAGCCCCTTAGATTTTTGATCAGAACCAAGTTCCTGCCCTGGAGGCTGCCATGTCGCAACAACTGTTTTTGAGGTGGAATGATAACTGACTGCTATCAAAGGTCAAATTAACTTGACCTCCAGAGTCTCACGCACCGCATCTTTGACTTTTTTCAGCATTTTCGAAAGGAAGTGAGCATATGTGTGTTTTTTTCTTGTGCTTCCTCATCAGACCGCATGGATTTAGAAGAACCCCAGAAAGTCGATAAGCTGCAAGAGCCTTTACTGGAGGCTCTGAAGATCTATGCTCGCCGCCGCCGCCCCAACAAACCTCACATGTTCCCCCGCATGCTAATGAAGATCACTGACCTCAGGGGCATCAGCACCAAAGGTCAGTGGGACAACGATATATATGTTTTACAGCAGAGCAAAATTTGATTTCTAAAATTTTTTTTTTTTTACCGTAATTAAAAATTAAATAAAAAGGAAAATCAGCCAGAAACTAATGATCATCCATCGCCAGGTGCGGAGAGAGCCATCACCCTGAAGATGGAGATCCCCGGTCCCATGCCCCCGCTGATCAGGGAGATGCTGGAGAACCCGGAGGCTTTCGAAGACCAAACGGAATGCAATGACAGTCCCCCGCCTCCCCCGCCACCGCCCCCGCCCGCTCCGCCCACTCTGGTCCTGAAGCAGGAGGCGGAGGACGAGGACGACAGCTGGGCCACGGAGAACGGCAGCGAGCCGTCGCCGGAGGAGGAGGACGAGGACGAGGACGAGGAGGCGGGAGATGAGGAGCGAGACAGGGGCTCGGACAGTGACGGGGAGTCCTGGGGGGTTCTGGATGCCATAGACGGGTCGAGGAAAGGTCTCTTCGGGAGGGCGCAGTGAACAGAGCATTTCACACACACACACACACACACACACACACACACAGTACAAACACACGGCACAACCTCACCCTCTGTCCCACTTCAAGAAAATGCTGGCCCTCCCCTCCACCCCCCCCCCCCGTTCTCTTTCTTTACTGCACATCACTGTGTCCTCCTCCACGGAGCACAGCAGAGCCTTATTTGTACAGATACTTCTAACTCAGGCCACATGGTCCATGACAAGTGAACTCCAGAGAAAATGAAATAAAGGAGAGAGGACGAGAAGAACCATATGAACTTGAGGGAAGTTAGCGTGACAAAAAGAACATAACCTCTTTGAGAAAGCAAAATGCCTCGGTTTTGTTTTGTTTTTTGTTTTTTTCTTCTGTTCCCTGATATTGTTCTTTGTTTATATCTAAATAAGGGGAATGGCCAAACCACAGACCATAACCGAGCAGTTAGATTCCGACGGACTGACGAGCAAGCACATTTCTCAAAATGCAAAATAAGAGTACAGGGAAAAACCAAATTGAGTATGCTTATCTTTCGTTATTTGTGATTATTGCTTTTTGATTATTGTTTTGAGTATTTTTTTTTTCCATTTTATTTTCAATTTAGTCCATACATATCTATATACCATTATATTTTGTCTTTTTGTGTTAACCTGGTTTTATATATGAATACTTTCGACGAGTTGTTTCTTTGAAGAGCTTTCCTGAGAAGATCTACGGAGGGAAAGAAGGGTTAATCAGAACTGGCTGGGTCTTCCCTATCAGCTGCATACGTTTGGCTGGGGATTGGTTGTTTTGTTTTGGGAGGGGGGGGGCGCGGGGGGGCACTTTGGCTCAATGTGGATGTCAATGATAATCAACCCAGAGAACTATTGTTGTGTTGCAGTAACTTAATCAGTTTCTGTTATCAGGGAATTGGCATTATTCTGTGTTGTACTCGCCGCAGCTGACGTTCGCTGCCAATGCCGAAAAGTTACGTATCTTTGTGCCAAAGTTAGGATCAGCGTGAATTTGACTACTGGCAGGGACTCCAGCCACCATCAGGTGATCCTCGCAGCCGAGCGCTCACTCACACATGCACTAATAACACCCTTGATCTCATGCACGACAGAGCATACGACGAATACACACATTCTCTCTCTCACACACACACACACTCACACACACTCTCTACCCTCAGTGGTCGCAGATGTCCATTCTGGTGTCATCTACCTGGACAGAGATTTTACACTTGATCGTACATGTAGCACTTTTGTGATCCTCCAGTTGAGCGGCGGCGTCGCCGGCGGCGGCCCGACTCCTCCGTTAGAATAAGGTTCAGCGTCGTCGACATGGAACACGATGGACCTTAAGAGCACTCCCCGCCGTCAGTAGCCAACGCGCTCGCCACCCGCGCGCGGTAGCACCGTTGACGCAATCCAACACGGTCATCGGCACAGACATATGCAAATGGAGAACAGGAATCTTTCTAGAAGACATTTTGGAATCAGACTCAGGGCTTTTCAGTGAGGACCAAACCCTGGCTGCCCTCAGGCACGCTAGGAAAAAAAAAAAAAAAAAAAAAAAGGCAATATTTATGTGTGTGTTCTTGAATCCATTTTGATCAGTTCAACCCTCAGTGTGTATAGTGAAGGTGACAAGGCTGACAAATAGCATGGATGCCAGGCTCTCAGAGGGGAGGGCGGGGGGGGGGGGGAGGGGGTGGGTTTTGGGTTGGGCTGGGGTTGTGGGGGTTGGGGTTGTGGGGGTGGGGGGGAGGGGGTGGCGAATCACCATCGTCGCCGTCACCGTTGGCGTCACCGCCCCGCCTGCTCCTCTCCCATTGGCCGCCATGCGTCGAAATTACCTTCTCATCCCAAAAGCCATTATATCATCTTGTCTTTTTGTGTATATCCTTAGTTTTCTTTAAAGGCGGCGCGTAGAGGACTCGGCGTTCTCATGTATCATTTTTTTATTGCCAAAATGTCTCGGAAGGCTGACAGAGGTCAGCTGATATACAGTACAAGTTTTGTTTTTTGTTCTCTCTTCCAAGCAATATGAACGCTCTCTCTGTAGTGGTGAGAGGTCCCATGTTCCCAAAATGGGCAGTTCCCTCATCAAGAGTTATGTGTGTGTGTGTGTGTGTGTGTGTGTGAGTGTGCGAGTGTGTGTGCGTGCGTGGATTTGTGTGTGAATGCTTTTCCAGTCATGGGGGTGAATGTCCTTGGTTTGGTGCTCTATCATACACACACACACACCCACACACACACACACACACACACACACTCAACAAAGTCTCCTGTGTGATGAACTCATCCTTTCTCTCTGCCAGGCTGTCGGGATGTTCATGATGGTAGCGCAGTGATGAGATTATGTTTTTTTTGTTCTTTTGTTCAACATGGCCAAGGTGTTGTCTACTCTCTGTTTATGTCAACTCTTGTCATACAAAGAAAAGCCATATAAACAGTAAGAGGCACAATAAACTACTTTTGTGAGATTGTTGCACTTTTTACATTTTTCTTTTTTTTCTTCTTTTGTTTTTTATTGTTTTCCGCTCAAGTGCAGAATGCATCAGGGGTAAGAGCAGTCGCCTTTGGCAGCAAAAGGTCACTGGTTCGAATCCCACTCCTGCCCTGTTGCAGTGTCACTGGCCCTGACACTGACCCCCCCCCCCCCTGCCCCCCCCCCCCCCACACACACACACACACAAAAAGACCCTATGTGTAGAAATCCCCCACGACCCAAAATACTGGGTAAGCGGTAGAAGATGACATGACAAGTGCAAAAAACACTGCAGCCAAGACGATTCAGGGGCCTTCAACTGACTATTACCACCATGTTTCAGTAGAGGGAGCTCTTGCCCCATGACTGCAGGGGACACTGCATGCAGCAAATCCCCCCCCACCCCTCCCCTTTGCATGGAAGATGACAGGAGGGTCTGATGGGTCATGGAGAGCTGTTGGTGCAGAGGCTCATAAATCACAAGTCTCCTGTCGAACAAGGACATTAGATAAAGGTCTGTTGGTGTGATTTGTTCACTCTGTAGTTGGAGGAGAGCAGGTGATAGAGTGGAAAAAAAGAAAAGAGAAGAGGAGAACTTTCTATGACGTGTGTTTCTCCCCGATAGAGCGGTCCACAAGTTTTGAAAAGTTAATCTGCCTGACGTAATGTGTTTGTCCGCTGCCGTCTGAGAATCTCCAGCGTACGTCAGCGCAGAAATGACGACATGAAACGCGTCATGTCGGTCAATTTGATTCACAAATGTGAGACATGGATCGATATATATACATTGTGATCAAACTACAGGCAAGTGTGATCACTGAATTGGAGGCAGTACGTTCAATCAGCAAGAACAACAATGGAGCTACTGATCTGATAACAGATCTATCGTCCATCCATCCACAGATGAACCTTCTAGATATTGATCACAGCCAAAGATTGGAGGCTGACAGAAAATCAAATTTCATCCAAACAGTGAGAACTTGATCCAACATGACCTCAGTCTTTATTAGTGGATGTCAGACTTTTATGTGTGTGTGTGTGTGTGAGTGAGTGCATGCAAAACTTCATCTGTTCTCTCAGTAACAGATGGAGAGGTGACATGCAGCATCACATTCAGCATTTGTTAGAAATTCTGAACAACCTGTTTATTCTGCAAAGCCCATAAACGCTTATCACCGTGTTTATTTTATTTTTATTTTTTAAACCTTGGAACTATTCATACCGCTGCAGTCATCACCGCCACATGACAAACAACAGGAGGCCTCTTAGTAAAGAGCTACTGATAGTAAACATCTTTCTTCTCTCCGGGTGCCGGTGTGGGACACTAATGCCTCCCTTTGATTTTATGAATAGAGAGACGCAGGGAGGGCGATAAACGTGATGAGATTCTATCAATTATATGATTGCTTTCATTAACTATCATTAAAGACAGATCAATAACACCAGGCCGGAATTAAAATAAGGTCCGTACATTATACATTATTTTACAAGGCACCATCAAACAGGCACATAGAGGGAGGCCAAGGATGGTGTTGCCATGGGAACCCAGGGGAGGGGGGTGGGGGGTGGGGGGGTTCAAGGGGCCAGGGAGGGTTTCTATATTCCACACCAGTGATATTGGATGAACTAATCACAGGAGTTAGGACGACTTCAGTGGAAATGAATAAAAGGCCCTGGAAGACGAGAAAAAAAAAAAAATAGATGGAACCACCGTCCAATGAATGAATGAATAATAAAAGAAAAAGAATCTCCTATGTGATGCTCCTGCAGCTACGTGGCATCAATTATTCACCAAAAGGAGAAGAGGATCCATAAAAGTGGGTCATGGCTGCATGCGGCACAACGAGGGGATCCATCCGAACGCTCCGTCCGGGAGGAGTGCGTTGCACCGCACGTGCACTGCAGTTTGCTCCGGACTGCGGCACCTCTCCGTCAACACTCACAGGGGGGGTGGGGGTGGTGGGGGGGGCCGCGACGGCCGGGGGGGGGGGGGGGGGGGGGGGGGGGGGGGGGGGGGGGGGGGGATAATGGAAGCTGCCGCTCCTCAGAGAGTGATCAGGGGAGGATGGAGCTCAGTGAACCCGAGTCCTCCTGCATGGCAGCGGTTAGGGAGGAGGAGGAGGAGGAGGAGCCCCCGGGGTCATGCTGGCGGTGATGAAGGCGAGGGAGTGGAGATGCATGGTTTGGACGTGATGGGTAAAAGATTTTTAAAAATGAAAAAGAATAGAAACAAATAAGATCCTGCATGTGCACCTGAAGGAGGCTTTGTACCACAGAGAGAGGCCACATCATTTGCACCGGAACAGACTGGAAAAAAAAAAAAAAGACATGCTCATCATTTTGCAGTGAATCCATGGAGGGGGGGGCGGTGGTGAGGTGTTGGATCAGTCATGGGCGGAGAGGAGAGGTGAGGGGAAGGTGAGAAACGTTTTCAAGTGCAAAGACCATAAATTT
This sequence comes from Chascanopsetta lugubris, assembly GCA_016785325.1. Taxonomy (NCBI): domain Eukaryota; kingdom Metazoa; phylum Chordata; class Actinopteri; order Pleuronectiformes; family Bothidae; genus Chascanopsetta; species Chascanopsetta lugubris. The sequence continues at coordinate 1,235 of JAFBJT010092305.1, read as the reverse complement.
AACACCTTCCCCCGGTGCGGAGAGGCGGAGAGGCAGGGAGGCGGGCGATGCTAAAGGAAGGGTAATGGAGAAAGTGATGAAGAAACGGCCAAAGGTATCTGTGACAGGAGTGAGAATGCAGGAGGGAGTGCCAGGCAGAGAGAGAGAGGGGGAGAGAGAGAGAGAGAGAGAGAGAGAGAGGGAGGGGGGAGGGGCGAAATAAACAAGGCCAGGTAGAGGAAGGGGTGATTCGGGAAAGGAGAGCAAGGGGGCTGGGGGAAGGCAATGCATCGGGCTCATAAAAACTAGAAGATGTGTTCTGGCCTCTGGGTCTTCATATCTTTTACATTTCTAATTAAAAGAGATAAAGAGTGAGGGAGCCATCAATCCCACAGTGATTTCCCAGTTAAGGTTTTAGAGGGAGCTGTAAACCAGGCAGCCCGGCATCATTGATTTTATAATTAGCTATCGTCACCCCAGACTTAAGATGGAGGGAGTGTGATAGAGGGGCAGGAGGAGAGCTTCAGAAAAAAAAAAGAGGAGGGAGTGGGGGGAGTGGGGGGGTGGGGGGAGGGAGGGGGTGGGTGCGTGGGGGTGGGGTGGGGTGATGAGGAGTTCAGGCCTGAGGGAGGTGATGGCAGTGGTGGAGGAGGTGAGTGGAGATGGAGATGGGGAGGGTGGGGGAGGGGGGGGGGAAGGTGAGTGTAGAGAAAAAGGCAGAATGAGGAATTGTATCTGAACCCGGCAACGAGCCAAAGGGGAATACGGGGCTGTACGGCTGCGTGATAAGAAATGGCGTCGTTAATTACCTGTGAAATGTCATGTGAGGATCAAAATATTGCGATGATCTTTGGCCAGAAAAAGACACATTAGGCCCCGTAATGGATACATAAACCATTTTATTACACAAGAACCCGCCCAAACCCCGGTGACACCGCCCACAAGGAACAGAGATGCACGTTTGCGCACGTGGGGTGGGGGGTGGGCGGGGGGGTGGGGGGGGAGGGGATGTCCCAAAAAAAAAAAAAAACACTGTCAAAAACAAACCATAACCTGCCGGAGCTTTGTGCTGCAGCCGAGTTCTGACAGGGAGCAACAGAGCTCTCGATGGAACAACAACAACAACAACAACAACAACGACAACAAGGACAAAATAACTTCCCTTAGACATAAAGTCAAGCACAAACGAGGACTTTGGAGAAAACATGTAGTGTGCTATTTTCTTCTGGGAGAAAGAGAGAACATCAGAACACCAT
>JAFBJT010092299.1:33459-66725 GCA_016785325.1 Chascanopsetta lugubris | reverse complement strand
CCCCCCCCCCCCACACACTCACCGCCCATCTAATATGTGTGTATGTGTAGTGGAGAAATCTTGGATCACAACGATATTTGTGTAATTGTGCGTGCCTGCTCGCTGGTGTTCTGGGCGCGTGCGTGCACGAGCTCAAGAATGGGGATTATCATCCATATATGAGGACAAGAGGCTGCCACACTGTAAAAAATGATCATGTCCCACTCACTGGACTTTATGTGTTCGAATCACCTGTAAAAAATGTCCATGATGAAATAAGTGCCATGCAATCAAGATAAATATTGAATCAATGTGAACTAACCAATTTGAATGGGATTGATCGAATTATGTGAAATTTAAAATCAACTATGCATTTCCACACGTGTTTTATTCTATTCTAGGTTTAATTTGATCTAATCCAATGACATCTGAACTATTTGTTTCTTATAAACACTTTTTATAGTGTGACTCTTTAAACTTAATTTATGTGATGAAATTACATGCACTTTTTCCTAATGTGATTCAGATGCTTAAAATTCAGGATTGAGCACCTCAAATTAAATGTATTATTATTATTATTATTATTATTATTATTATTATAATTATTATTTTACTATTTTTATACCCATTTCTTGGTGTCTTTAAGGACCAGGGCTGATTAGTCCATGGGCTCCAGTAGAAACATGGCGGCCTGCGTAGCGAGGACCGGCTCCTGTTGTCTGTATTTTTTCTAAAATGATCCTACATTCTGCTGATTGTAAATTCATTCAATCATCAGAAGAATTGTTGTGTAATCCTGTTTCCACAAATTGAGTTGGAAATTACTGACACCCTGCACCTTTAAATCCACGCTGCGCAGCCTCACAACAAACTTTTCTGTAATCCTGTCACCGCACATCATTTTCAGGGCCATTAAGCTGTTATGTCATCAGCAGAAAAATCCATGGATTTTATTACAAATATCAAAGAGTCAGATCAGTGTAAATTAGCGTTGATTTAGGAGGAGCCACTGTCAGGGGGCGGGGCTAAGGGGTGGGGTGGGGGTGGGTCCATGTAAATGACGTGTGAGCAGACTGATTCGGTGGAAAGTGGAGGGAGTCAAACACCAGCTGTATAGGAAAAGGTGACACCTGGTGGACAAACGCAACACTGGAGGATTTAAAAACTCAGGCTTCCATTTTAATTTTATTTGATCGGTGTTTAACTATGTATTATATTTATTTATTTTATTTAATACATTGCAATGGCAGAACATAACATTTTTAGAGAGGGGAATAAATCCAATGTGTCCACGGAGGGAGAACATAAATAAATCTTTAGACATGCAGATGTCAGGACGCGTGTTTACAGGAGCGTGGAAAAAGGAAGAAGTGGCACAAAGGAGGCGTCCGAGCGTGAAGCCACAGCTCCCACTCTCCTTTCTGTCCTCCATCCATCTACACATCCATCCACCATCCATCCATCCGGGCTCTGCTCGTCTGGTATTCGTCTGCAATCTGGCGACACAGACAGGGAGACAGGCCAGGATGGAGGGATGGGTGGAGGGAGGGATGGAGGGATGGGTGGAGGGAGGGGTAGTGTCCGAGCGTCTGTTCGGGTCGCAGGGTGAGGAAGCAGGCAAGAGGAGGAGAGAAAAGGCGCAGTAGGATTTGATGCTGTTTGAGACTTTAGGTTGAACACTGGAGTCTTCGGTCAAAGCAGGGAAAAGGAAATGAAATACTTTGATTCATTTCCCAGAATTAAAATAAAATTAATTCCTTTATTTCTTTTTTTATTATTCTAAATGATTGGGCTCTACTTGCTGCATCCACCTGCAAGGCAGAAGTCATACCACGTTTCAAATGAGGGCAAAATAATATAAATGCAACATGAAGTTATGAACCATTTACCGAGCCTTTTATTTTAATGATGTAAGCGGATTATTATTGTTGCTGTTATTTTGTTATAGGCTAAGATTTGCTGTTGGATAAAAAAACAACAACCTTACACGCAGTGTATTTAGTTTAACTAATTCAAAATAATAGTGTCAGGCCTGTGTGTGTTGTGTGTGTGTGTGTGTGTGTGTGAGAGAGAGAGAGAGAGAAAGAGAGAGAGAGAGAGAGAGAGAGAGAGAGAGAGAGAGAGAGAGAGAGAGAGAGAGAGAGAGTGATTGGGGTAAACAAGGACCAGGGAGCAGTTTGCCTCATCTCTCCTCCTCGCATCAATCTCATCATGCATGATATAAATAAATAAATATAAATATATAAATAAATAAAAACAGGGATTGTGGCGCAGCAGAGTTAATGTGGCGCATCTGAGTGTAAAGTAGACATTTTCACGCGCCGTGGAGAAGAGCACTGACTTTTAATACAAGTGTAAAGAATAAATAAATAAATGTGGCTGTGATGATGTAAGGGGAGAGGAGGTGTGTGTATGAGTGTGTGTGTGCTGCAAAACTGGACGCACAGTTTTCGCCAGGCGGGGCTTGAACTCGACACCTCCTGGTCACATGGCACACACATTAATTCTCTCTCTCTCTCTCTCTTTCTCTCTCTCTCTCTCGGTTTTCACTCTGAGATTTCTGAGGAGAAAAACAATCGATCTTCCATCCGCGCAGGCTCCAGTTTAACAAATTCTTGTTTCACGCAGCTGATTTGGCGACAGTCTGCGGGGATTAGGAGTAATAAGTTACTGTGCGCCGAGAGGGGAGGATGCTGATGCTGCAACACGCACGCACCCGCACGCGCACGCGCGCAGAGAGGCGGGATCAGCTCTGCTGCGCCATGTCTGCGGCAAAAGTTGCTCCCTGGCCAAGTTTGCGCAAATCCAGCTGTGCCACATGTGCTGGGTTAGGGTTGTGTCACTGGACTTTATTGTTAGTGTGAATAAACACTCAGATCATATCTGGAAACAAATCAGCAACAAACTCAACATCAGTGCTGACGTCATTTATCATTTCAAAATGATAAATGACTTCACAAGGAAGTACAAAAACATGTGGACTCGGAGAGTGGCGTTAATGTTTCGGGAACATTTCAAAGGCATGTCATAATTATCATTCTATTATCATCATTATCATCATATAATCAGCATATACAGTATGTAATAATATTCATTTTATGCATAATGATAATAATAATAAGTGGTGTAAAAATACAATCCCCTCCAAGAAAAGGAAATCACTTAAAGGTAAATGCACTTAGTAACATCCCATAACCCTGTCCCTCGGACTATAATATTGAAAAATGACATTTACTCAGCCTGTATTTTGCTTCATCATTAGCTGGAAATCACCATGATTCAGGTGTTTCTGAAAAGAAAGGGGTTGAAAGAGTATTCAGGATTATTTCACGTGCAAAAATACTCCCTGGAATTTCAAGATATGTTTTGGAAGTCTTTATTGGAGCCTGTTTTCACCCAGACAGATTTCAAACACAGTAAGAGTTGGAGCTCAAACATTAAAGATGTGTATCATTCAGGAAACTCATGCTGCTGTTTTAAAGGTCATGCAGTCAGATTAAAGGGACATTAATAATGTCTATGGGTGGATGAAAAATAAAATAATCACATTGATGTTATACCAACGTATAACCATGGAAACAGTATTTATGTCCAATATTTACATCAGGAGCAGGTGTAGAGGCAGCCGTGTTGCCTCACCATGTTTTTACAGGAGCCTGGGAATGGACACAATTACTATGTTTTGAGTTTTGGAGTATTCAGCTGCAACTACAACTTCACCGCTGGACGTGAGTGTATTGCGTTGGCAGTTGAAATGGCACGCATCTTTCACTGGGGTCATGTTCTGAATGTGTACATGTAAACGAGTACAGTGACATGTACCAGTGATGTGCATCCCTCTTCTCAAGCCTCTACATGTTGACAGAGCAGCCTGCACAGGTCCTCTGGTCACATAAACCCAGGTGCAGCACGCCACCGCCGCATCTCATGCCTCAATTAGCGCCGCTGCCCTCTGTACGGACTCCATTAGGCCGTGATTTATCCGAAAGAAATATAATTATACCTCCAAATAAAATAATCAGCATTGAAGAGCGATTTCCTTAACGAGATGGAGCGGGGTAGATGTCACGGAGTAGCAGCGCCTCATTAGGGCGGTAATGAGACTTTGGGGTGATCCCGATAATTATCGAAATCTGTAAAATAAGGATCAAGTCAAATGTAACCTTAATTTGTCTGGCAATTGAGTTCATTCATTAGTATGACTATTTAGGAAGGACTCTCTCAGCCTTAATACAAGGTGTCGTTATTTTAGGGGCCGGGTGGATAATGGATGGAGCTGCTATGGGGACGTCAGGCCGCACTGTTTTGTCATTCATGACCACAGCCAGCATTTGTCATGTGACTGACAGGGTGGCCCAGTGTGCTCCCGTCTTTATCGCCGGTTTCAGACACATTTCATTCCACCGCTGCTAACAGGAAAAGTAGGAGGTGAACACACCCAGTCAATCAGCAGTCGGTATGTGTTCAAATTAATTTCTCAGTAATAGATTGACAGCATAAACAATATTAATGAATGATAATCATTAAAAAAAATCCTCAAATATATCTGCAAACTTTTAAATTAAATTCTTAAAATTTTAAAGGAATATTGCAAAAAAGTACAACCATTACATGCTGAAAATCACAATATTTTTGTAGTTTTTCAATCTACAAAATAATCAGAATAATTCATATTCATTGATGCTTGCGTGAATACAGCATGATGTTCAGATTAAAGGCACAACGCCCTGTTCATTTAAAATTAAAGCTCAAAAGGTGTCTACTTTGTCCATTCTGAACTACAGTAAAAACATGGTGATGCAATATGGCCGTCTCCATGGAGAGGACCTGCTCCTGATGTAAATCTAAAGGGCACCTTTTTAAGAGATGAAAATAATATTTGGGTGATAAAACGTTTGTAAAAACACCAGCATAATTAATATTTGATTTCCCATAAGTTATACACACTGGAGCTTTAACAACCGAAACGCTTTAGGTGCATGGGGAACAAAAGCAAAATGTTGGAAATACATTGAGGTCAATGTGTCACTTTGTAAAACACCAGAGCTGTGTAGTGATCTGCGGTGGCTTTGTTTACAGTGGTGAGGTGAATTTAAATGAATCCAGCGGCACACCATTAAAAAAAAAAGTAAATTGTACCGATCATTAGATTAAAGACATTAATCTGTTTGCGTTTAATGACAATTAAGGCCAATTTGTGAATTAATATGAAAAATAACACTAAGAAAAAAACAACCCCCCACTCCAGATTGTAATAAACGGACCATTTTATGGTGAACTTGTGGGATTTTACACAGCGTGAACAAAATATGTTGGCATGATAAAAGTCAACAGTAGAGACAATGACATCAAGAACAGAGAGTTTGAGCAGATTGTGTTTGGCTCCGTGGCCTGATGGTGGGAATGGACTGAAGCGAGAGGCAAGTCTTTAAAGCTTCACAGAGTCCAACATGCTCTTCGCCTCTTTGTACTCTTCTGATTCGCCCAAATCCTCTTCAGTGGTCTGAGAACACACAGAGATGTTTTATTGCCATTTTATAAAAGAAAATCCTGCAGCAGTAACGAGGAATTACAGCAGCTTTCTTCTTTAAGGATAAATCCATCATCTTTTTGACTTTTGTTTAAATAAGAGGAGTAAATGTCATTTCTTTGAGGTCACATTTCACCTGCCGTCACGTCGTTTGGATCTACATTTAGCAGTTAGGGGGCCGGACTAGGTGCCAAGATGACAGACTATCAGGTACACATGTCCTTTAAATGAGATGTGTGTGGGTTTGTGTAGTGGTCTCTGCAGTGATAGCACTGCTAAGGAACTCTAATGACTGTGTGCACCTTTGCACGTTTGTCTAAAAGAAGAGAGGATGAGTGATGGCGAAGAAGTCTTGTCGCCAATTGCAGGTTAGCTCCCTCTGTCTAGAACTACTCTGGAGTGACAGCCGTGAATTATTTAAGAGAAAAATAAACATTCGAAACTTCAAGACGCATGATTGGTGGGAGGAACGTCAGATAAAGAAGAGGGTTCAGCCTGTCACTGGTAATATGTTGAGCTCTGTGAACGTTCCTTGTACATTTCCACCTCATAGTTACTTACTAGTAACTGAAGCAGGTCCGCGTGCGCTATGGTCAGGCGGCGGTGGCAGTCTGGCACCATCATTTTGGACTCATTCAACACCTCCGTCTGAAATAAATAACAATGAAAGATAGTATATAACATTCGACAGAAGCAGCTAGACACGGGAATATTCATTGGCTGTTGCCTTGTTCCTGACAGTGATGCGCAGGGTGTCCCACATACTGGCTGCTGTGGTTAACATCCCTCAACAAGCCGGCGGTATGAAAAATGTTATCGAGTTATCGATCGGGCAGGGAGTCGGGCAGCGGGGGACCGCCTCCATCTGACTGCACACCCGAATGAATGAAGAGACCCCGAGCCGAGGGCACCGTGATCCGGCGTAAACAGGTATTACTACGCCTGGAGGGAAAGTGCCTCGCAGCCCGGGGGAACTTTCACAGCCGCGGCTAATGTGGAATTCCCCCAGCTGGCACCCTAAAGAGCAGAGAGGAGTTGGCTAACGCTGTCAGACACACTCGCTCATGACAGATGCTTCCTCGCCGGCCCTCTGTCAAGCCCAAGAGTCAAAACATGGACTCGGTTACACACGGGTACATTACACGGCTGTGCACTCCAACAGGCGCTGGGATGAACTCGTGCACGGGCAGGCTGGCAGACTAGCTGACATACCGCAACACGGTAGACAACTAGTGGAGCCGGTTGCCATGTAGATGTGACAAGGTGAGTCACACTAAGCAGAGGAGTGCAGAGACAGAGAAAAGTCACGGTGCCCTCCCAGTGCGGTGGAATGATCCCATCAGCGCTGGATAAAGACGACACTTACAGTGTATCGATTCCATTAAAACCAAAACCTCTAATCCATCCTGCCTCAGACCTCTCATCTCCAACCATAATCCATCTGGCCTCCCAAAGTCCCCCATTTAACACCAGCCAAGCCTGCTGCTCAGCTCGAGCCGCTGCTCCGTGAATGAGCAAACAAAACAGGGCGCAGGCTGAATTTTAATGTCAGCGCCAGAGATAATCAGATGTGGTGTCTGCACAGCGGCTCCGGTTTGAAATATGTTCAAGTGAGATTTAGATGAAGTGGAGCAGAGTGCAGCTGGAGTTAGTGTGGGTCAGTAATGGTGGAACCACTTATTTCCATGCCGTTCATAAACTCGAAATTTAGCTGCGATACTGGATATTTATTGGGTCTTATTGTTGGTGTTTTGCTTCGTTGGGAGATATTTGCCATTTCAAAATGTGCTGTATTCAAGAATGATCTGCCAATCTTTTGGGTGCATTTGACAAAAAATCATTCAAATGTCTACTAGCATTGGAGAAACCTGCGTATTCAGTCAGCTTTCTTACATACTGCTGATTAAAAGTTCCAACTTGAGAAAGATTTGAGTTGCCTTCTTTTTCACAAAAAAACATTTCACTGAGACAACTTTTTAATATGTGAATAAAATTCCAATTATTGCAAATTACTCTTTAAAATTGGGTAGTCTATCTGTCTGTACAAGATAATCCTTTATCAAAATCAACAAGTGGAAATTGTGTTACAGTGTAAGAGAACAGAGCATCGCCTCCACCACAGAGAATTGTGTAAAGATGCATTATATCCCTCATAGGGTATCGTCTTATTTAGCCGCTTGTTAGCAGCCACCTTTTTAATGCACTGTGAAACCATTACAATTCATGAATGAGCTCTTCATTGACATGTACAGGAAACCACAAGTGTTAGCGTACCATAATATCATAATAAAGCCATACCAGGAGTCAGGCTAAACCTGCTGTGATTGTTATTCTATGTAAACAGACAATGATCAATGCTTTAAAATTGAGCTTTTATCTTAATTTCAGGTTTTTGGCCTGAATCCCTGTGTAATGAACTGTACAGTATCTGACTGTGTTAATCAATGACCCAGTCTCTGGCTTTTGTGTCCTCATTTAAAATTTAAATTCCTCTGCTGGTGAAGTCAAAAGAGAGCAGAGAAACCTGCACAGTACCGGTTGGGCAGGATCGCACTGTGTGTGCATGTGTGCTGCTGTCTGCGGAGCGCAGGCACAGAAATGATGGAGAGCTGTGAGCAAAGTGAGAGAGGGAGAAAGGAAAGCAGGACATGGGCCAGTGGCTGTGTTAGGGACACCAAATAGCCAGCATGTGTCAGTGATTATCAAACTCCTCTAAAGTAACATGATATAATTACATCTGCATCAAGCACATTACAAAATCACTAATGATTGTCCTCTCAAAACCTAATTCTTCATTATCACTGTGGACTGACCTCATTACACGAATGAGGGGCCGCTCCAATCATCCAGACACAATGTCCCCTCTAACCATGGGCCCCTTCGCTTATGGGAGAGGGTCGTAACACCTGGTAATACAGTTTGCAAATGAAGGAATGTGTAAGAAAACAAAGTACATACCTGTTTCTTGATGACATACTCGTCTTCCTCCTCTGCTTTCAGGCGCTCGATCTTCTCCTCTTGTTGTTTCACCTCGGTTATGTACGCGGCCTCCTCTTTGGCCAGTCTGCAGGGGAGAGGGGAACACGGCTTGTAGTCAGAGGCAGTGACACAGTTGTTGTTCCATCAAACGTGAAACATAAATGCACAGCCCCTCGCACAGATAATATAGGCTGAACCATGAAAAAGGCCATCTGTGGTGGTCACCTTTTACAGACACGGCCATCTATCCTCATTCTCTCCTGCGTTACTCTGACTGAGGGGACACAGTGAGATCATCTCCCGCAGGATGGCAAGATACACACACCTCAGTAACAACCGGCAAACACATCAGTCCTCCTCCCTGCTGCACAGCCCCACACCACACACAGTATCCATCTGGAGATCAGCCTCCATTCATGCTCATATTCATAACGTCATCAAAAACCCACAGGAGATAAATCGTATAGGGATGTTCAAAGGCATGTTTCATGCGATAGGAGAATACAATGCAATGATGGCGATTTACTTTACACAAAATCTTAACCTTAAATACAAACATACTGAACCCAGGACCTTCAACCCCCAGCCATTCTATTATTCAGCGTATTATCTTTTACATATCCACCATTCAGCTAAATAAACATGTAGTGTATCGGCGACACAGGACACATACCTCGCAACATCACTGCTGCCTTCCTGTTCACAGCTCATCACCGTGCTTATCTGACTCATACATCCCACCCCAAAAGACACACACACACGCACTTTCTCCCTCTCTCTCCCTTTCTCACACACACACACACACACACACACACTACTCCTTTTTAGAGATTAATTGATCATCAATTTAGTCCCTAATTTGAACTAAGTCAGGTGGTAAATGGGCCTCTTTTCCTTGATTGTTAGTGAAAATGGGCCTGCGAACATTGATAAATTTTGATTATTTATCAATTACGGGCCAAATGGAACAAAATCTATTAAACAGATTCCGACCCTGATTGGCATAATGGAGTTTGAAAATATCGCTATTGATAATAATTCCCGGCTAATAGTCTTTTTCCGGCTGTGCCTGCTTATTGGAATGACAACACAAATTTCATTTTTCATAAAATCAGCTGTGTGTGCATAAGTGAGTGATCCTTCATTAATCAGTCAAATTACTGGAGACCCTTCCCACCGTGTTGCTCTCCTCCTTGCTTAGCCAAGGAAGCCAACAGCACTCTGTCATATTTTACATCAATTACGACTCATTCTCATACAGTTCCATCAAGAGGCTTTTAAACAGGCGCCGTATGCAACCGTGGCTCGTGCCTTCCACTCTGGTGCGAAACACGGAATGACTGATATTGTCTGTTTGGAGTAAAAGGAGGTGGCAAAGAGAGGGGGAAAGATGGAGGAAGGAGGGCTGGAATCATTTGAATAAAACTGAAGGACAGTCTAATAACAAAATGTCCATTCCTCCCCTTCCAGTCCTGATGTTAATTTCTTATTTCTCCCAGACTTGGAGCACTGTGTGAATGAGGGGTGGGGTCGTGGCTGGTTTTAAATAGACCTGCCACCTCAGGCTTAATGGAAAAGGCAGCTCTCTGGAAAATAGAAAAAAAGGGAATTAGAGTGAGCCGACACACACACACACACACACACACACACACACACACACACACACACACACACACACACACGCGCACACCCACCACTCGGCCGCCTCCTCAAGCACTGTATTTTTGAGCCACGGTGTAGTCAGTGCTGGGACCGGAATGACAAAGGCAAATTACTGTTGTCATTTTATTAAGGGCATCCGCCTCGCTAGGGCAGAAAGGCACTGACTGGAATGTGCAAAAGCCAGTAGAAACAGGCCGTGCTAAAAGAGCAGGCAGGTTTCCTCTAAACCCCAATATATGGAAAGTGAGGAGGAACTGAGGAGAGGCAGGGGAAGAGAAGGGATGGTAGGAAGAGACTGAATAGCAGGGATGAAGATTATAAGGAGACATACAGCTATGCAGATGTCAGGGCAGTGCCATAGGCCTGGAGGAGGTGAGATGTAATATCTTATGTCCAGATGGGATTGTCACAGACATTAGTGCAGCAGTTAGGGACAGTACTGAGACTGATGGAGTACACAGCACTGTTGTTTTTCCTACACTGGAGGCCGTGTGACATTATCCTCAGTGGGAAACCCAGCCTCCATCATTACCACCTCAGGGAGCCTGTTAGTAATCTGACCCTCATCAAAACACAATCGATAGCACATTACACAAACTCCATTGACAAAAGGGAATTAGAGTTGGGCCTGATCGACCACACACACACACACACACACACACACAAACACACACACACACACCTGACTGTGCCCAGCATCTCAACCACACCTTATAATATTTAGACACATCAAGTCCAGAATAGATGCAAGCTCTATTAATAGACACTGCTAAAAATGTATGATGAGTTCAAACACTCCTTCATGTTCCAAAGATATGATTTGATATATTTTGACATCGAGACACTTCCACAGTCATTATTCGTACTATGAATCAATTTTCCCATTCTGCCAAAAGGCAGAAGTTGAAATGATGATAATAATAATGAAACAATGATAATAACACTCACTTGGATGTACGTTGGACTAAACCAACATTTGTTGACTGTACTTGTATCACACAAAACAACATTAGACACATTTACAGATTTATCAAGCACTAAATAATAATGTCATGTTTCTAAGGGAATATCGTTTTCTATCATCTTCTTCTGTCAATACATTCTATTGAAGCAGTGTCTTGCAAAGTTGTTGATAAATGTCCTCTCAACAAGCATCGGTGGAAGAGAATCTAATAAGGACATTTGAACAGGTAACACACTTCTATCTGAAAAGATGTAAAAGCTGAATTATTGGCAGATTAGCTGTATTTGACTAATATATCTATAGTAGTGGTATCTATAGCTCATGAGAACGTGAGTCCCAGAGATGCAGGAATACAAATAAAGATACCGATCATCAAAACATCAAGCATCATCAACAGAAATTATAAGACCACTTCAAAAACACACACGAGCAGTACGTACATACAATGAATAACAATGCTGTTATTGTTGGCAGCCAATCATGTGATGTCTGGTATTTATTACAAAATCCATAGTATGCCTGGATACAATATGAACTCCCCTGTTATTTCCTGTCTGTACAGCGAATGCATTACCTATATCACCACACACAAACACACACACACACACACACACCTACAAGACAGCAGTTACAGTTACACTTAAGTAGTCTACAATGCACATGGAGCTATGCACACGAGTCTTTAATATTCTAAATAGTTGCGACGTAAGAGTAACAAACAGTGCGTCAACCTCATTGTGTTTAACATTAGACATAATCGCACATTACAGTGCAGAATACGACTAGCTCTTCTAGCTCTGTATGCTAGCTAGCTCGCTAATAGCTAGCATGAATCGGCCGAATTAAAGCTCCTCTACCGTGAATTAAACATACATTGTATGCATCATCTTTTAGAGCTTGGCATGTTTTCATTGTCGCATACGAGACAAAACACAGGGGCCGTTGAAAAACAACAAAGTATGACTAAGTATTGCCTCGCCGGTTAAAGGCCACAGAAAAGCACCGGAGTAGAGTTAAAGTTTAGGCCGCAAACAGACTCCCAAACGCGCCGTGGCTTCCGGGCGGGCCCGCAGTTCCACTGGGCTAAGCTAACTAGCTAGCATAGCGTATGTGGCTTCCTTTACACAAAACAACAGTAGCCGGAGTTGAAAATGAGTCTTACCGCTTAACGATGCCAGTTTTGATCTTAATCTGTCGTATTCTGGGGTCTGCCATGGCTGTGGATTATGTTTTTTTTGTTGTTAAAACGTGCGGATGCGGTGCGGATGGCTGCGCGGAGAAGGAGAAGGTGGAGGATGGAGGCCAAGGCTGGGGAGTTGCTCACAGATAAATAGATCATGATGAGATCGGTTAGTGGCTTATCGAGCGCCTCGATCAGGCAAGCATCAGCCACTTGGGAGAATTAGCAACATAACATTTTCTGCATACAGATGGATACTATAGTAGTATTCAGGATTTTATATGACTATACAGTGAACATAATAGACCCACACTATCAAAAATGTAATGTGAATTTTGTTATTATTTTGTTTTGAAGATTATAAAAAATTCAAAAATTGAGATTTATTGTAAAATTGATTGAGCACATGCAATTGATTGGGTGGGGTATGTTATATGTAAACAAATATATGAATATAAATATTAAAACACATTAGATAACGTATAAAACATTAAACCACAATATTTATGTAAATGTCTTATGATATGATCATAAATGATCATAAATGTCAACCTGACTTCTACATTTATTGCAGTGGATCTCAAAGTAAAGTAGATCTATATGTAGGTCATCAGATTTCGCTATTTCTGTATTAATGTTGTGTTTTCACTTCTAGTTTGAACATACATTAAACTATATCAACCATATATACAAATAAATATCTGACACTGTGTGAGAGGAGGTTCTATGCAATTCAGAAAAAGCCCATTCCTTCATTCACACAATATATCACTTAAGATAAACAATTGACACGGCTCATAAAGCTGCTGTTACAAATACAGCACATTCAATATCATTTGAATCTCTGTGCATCTGGTATTGATCCCTGTGATCTGTGGAAAAATAATCAATTTCATACTATTCTTCCAGACCATAGTGTAAAAAGAGGGAACAAATGTCTCTATATTTGTATTCTACAGTGTATCAACACTATTAAAAGTTATTTCTGCACAATATTTCAGTTATTTCTTCTCCCACTGCAAACTGACATGTTTCAATGCCAACATCATGCAGGAAGAAGAGGATCCTCCTTTAAGTTTCTATTAATTCACATCATGCAGGAATTAATGGTTTAACACGAGGGGGCGGGGCCTCTCTGCAGCCAACGATGCTAGATTGGAGGTTTGCTGTGCATTAATGTAAGTCATTATTTCAAAAAACCAGCACAAGATATAAGCTCATCTAATATATGTTTTCCTCCTGAGTGGACGTGGAGGAGGAGTGATGGAGGTGTCCTGGGTGGACCTGTGCACACGAGCATGGCAGCATCAGAGAAATCCTATACCCGGGCAGAGCTCAGGGAAAACCCCGGGCTCCTTCCTCCTGCAGCTTCATGGCCGTTGATTATTGGTATTTTCCGAGTTTTCCAAACTAATAAGTGGCACTATCAAGCATTTGGAAGCGCCGTGAGAGTACAGACGGGCTGCTGCACTTAATTGATATTGAGCGGGGCTGTGGTGGGCGCGGACGGGGCCGCTGCTGGGTAATTTGCAGTTTAATCAGCGTTTGTAATGAGAGCCGCTGATTAGCACGGGGTGGAAATAAAAGAGAGTTACAAGGAACGTCTGTCAGAGTCCGGTGATAATTCACGACTAATTGTAATGATTAGAGCAAACTGGATGACTTTGGAGTTTTCTAATGCGATGCTGCTGTGTGCATGTGTGTGTGTGTGCATGTGTGTGCGTGTGCATGTGTGTGTGAGAGAGAGAGAGCGCGCGAGAGAGAGTGCGCATGTGTGTGTGTGAGCAACAGAGAGAGAGATAAAGTGTGTGTGAGGTGGTGCATGGGTTTTTTCATGCATTTGTATTGATGTTTGTATATGTGTGAGAGACAGAGACAGAAAGTGTCTGTGTGTGTGTGTGTGAGAGAGAGAGAGAGAGAGAGAGAGAGAGAGAGAGAGAGAGAGAGAGAGAGAGAGAGAGAGAGAGAGAGAGAGAAACAGAGCTAGTGTGCATGTGACCACTCCAGAGTGCCCTAAAGCATGTGCTGGTGCAGGGTTTAGAGCCTGCCGTGTGCATTCATGGCTTTATTGTGTGTTTGTGTAAACTATCATCATGTGAGCAGGTGTGTAAATTGTGTGTGTTGCCCCTAAAGCACATTCCTGAAAATAAGACAACGATCCACTTTTCTTCATCAGGAGAGAGAGAGAGAGAGAGAGAGAGAGAGAGATAGAGAGAGGGAGAGATATTGAACACAGATATTTCTATCAAACAAAACAGCTAATTTACCTGTATGTGGTGTGTGTGTGTGTGTGTGTGTGTGTGTGTGTTTGCGCCCGTGTGTGTGTGTGTGTGTGTGGCTGATGGACTCTGCAGTAGCTGCTGAGGCTGAGATGTATTCGTGGAGACGTGCCTCGGCCACTGCTGGAATAGCAAATGTGAAATTAGAGAGAAATGTGAGCAAGAACGTCGCTGGTCAATTAGCGCGAGGCGTGAGGAAGAGGAGGGAGGAGGCCAGGAAATCAGCTGGTGCACTCACAGTGCAGCTGAGAGCGCACACACACACACACACACACACACACACACACGCACACACACACACACGTACGCACACACACATCTCCAGACCTTATGTGATTCTGTCTGAATTCTAATAAAGTTGGGAAAATAACATCTGACAGTGATGACAACTAACAAGAAGTGTTATAATGCGATGTTAACCAGGCTGCATTATTTCCTGAGATCTTAAAGGGTCAGTTCACTCAAATAGCATCCTCTAACTGCCTCATACATCTGGAGGCAGAACGCCATGGTGATATTCTTTAAATAGCTGTATTAACAAAACGATGCAAAAGACTACAGTAAGCATGTTTTAATATAAAATGGTGTGAACACCACAAATCAGGTTTCTTTATGTATTTGTATAATATATGAATTAGCCAATTGAGGGGTACTAATTCTGATCTTTTACTAAACTGCAGTATAAAACACACGTGCACAGAAAATCTGCACAGAAAATCTGAGCAAAACGAGTTCGAGTTAGTAATCATTCCTAATTGTAAAAAATGGGCCCATAAGTGTTACTCTATTAGATATTATTGAGGTATAATTACTGCTGCAGGAGCATGTGAACAGCATTTTAATGTTGTAGTAGGTCACAGGGGAGATTTCTTCTCTGTGTACTTGTTTGTGAGTTTGAGACAACAATTGAGAGTAAAAAGAGAATGGAGGAAGGAAGTGCATGCATGACATTATGTTTCTAAAGGTGCTAATGTTAAAAATCAATGCCTGTGTTGAAAGCTGCCAAAATGTGATCTAGTTGCATATTCTTCTTTGGTTCTTTCAGTGGTTTCAAAGTATTGAAACAGTGGCTCACTTTATTGCCAGGGGGCCCCTGGGCCCCACCCCCTCATCTCAGGTCTGTGACACCACTGGTGCTGAGACACAGTTGTGGAGCATTAAAATGCATAAGGCCTCCCTGGGCACAGCAGCAGCAGCAGCAGCAGCAGCAGCAGCAGCAGCACAGATGACCTGCTCGGTATCAGGTGTGATGTGGCGCTAAAGTGGCCTTCTCCATCTGATCCTCCGGTTCGGCCACGCGGGGACATGGCGGAGCCGGACGGGGGCCGGCGGCGGAGGCAGTGGCCCCCGATCGATTCCCCCCAGTAGAGGTTATCTATACGTGGTATTTTAATGTCACGGAGTCAGGCCAAATTGATAGTGATAAATATTTGCCGGAAGATTAGGTGAGGGGAGTGTGTCGGGGGCTGCTCCATCTCAGACCTGTGAACCCAACCCGTCCCCCCCCTCCTCCAGCAGAGCTGTTCCTCTCTGTGTCAGATTAGCCCCATCCATCCAGTGTCAATGGCTGTCTTGTTGAGAAAATCAGTGAGTAAACACGGCTGACAGAGAGAGAGAGAGAGAGAGAGAGAGAGAGAGAGAGAGAGAGAGAGAGAGAGAGAGAGAGAGAGAGAGAGAGAGAGAGAGAGAGAGAGAGAGAGCGAGCATGTGTGTGAGCTGGTAGATGTGCGGCTGATTACTCATACAAATAGACTCAAAACTCCATGCCTGCTCTCTAAAATGTGTTTTTTTTTTATATCTCCCTCTGTTCACCTCCTCTCCCCCTGCTGTCTCCAAGGACCCCCCCTCCTATCCTGCTGTTCCCACTTTGTCCCCCATCAATCACTGCTGCATTGTGTCCTGGATGTTATATAGAGTGACTTAATATCCCCTCCTTCATCTCTATTCACTCCCAAAATCAGTCTGCATGAGGGGGTAATGCTGTGTGTGTGTGTGTGTGTGTGTGTGTGTGTGTGTGTGTGTGTGTGTGTGTGTGTGTGTGTGTGTGTGTGTGTGAGAAAAGAATGAAAGTGGCCATGAAAGAATTTGAGAAAAAGGTATGGTAATAATTCTCTGCAAGCCCTCAACTGTAAAATCTTGATGGTGCAACATGGCAGCTTCCTGAAAGAGGACCCACTTTCGATGTAACTATAAAGTACTTATCACGCATTTCATATTCAGGTGATTCAAGGCAATTACAAAAATATGAGTAAAATTATTCTACATTCAAAATCTACCAATATAATGGAAACAATCCTGCCAAAACTGTGCACACTAGACCTTTAAGCATCATAACGACACAGTGCAAAAATACAGCAATCACCAGAGGTAAATATTGTTATGGTGACAAATACAATTCAAAATAATTGCAGCTTTTTGTGACTTAATATTCAAATAACAAATAATAAAAAGATCTAAATAATATTATAGTTAATCATATCCTATTCTACATGGCAAATTAGTTGCATTTTTCATTGAATTTCCAGGAGGCAGAAATTCCATAAAATAATAAATAAAAGTATAAAAATATAAATAGCTTTATGAGTAAAATAAAAATAAAAACTTCGCTAATTATGCATTACAGATCAAATTACAGAGACAAAAGGCTTAAGACTAATGTAAGTAGATAAACTTGTTTGAGTCATTACTGAAACAGCACAAAACCAAATCATCCAATTTCCTCTTTGGTCGTTAAGTAATTATCTTTGCTGGATTTCATCTGAAATATTCAAACTGGGTTATTAACTTCAAAGTACTTCCACGCCATCTGCCCACTGAGCACAACTTCATCTTTCCAAGAGCACCAAACTCCTCATAGTCTCTTTTTCTTTTTGCCCTCTGTGTAAAATGAAGACATCACATCCCCACCGCCGTATTTTATAAAGGGGTCCCTGACAAATAGGGCCTCCCCGCCACGCTTGGGTGGCCGCCTTCATTCCGCACTTGGCTTGTTTACATAGCGCCAGGACCATTTCCACGGATTAAACAAATCACTGCCTGAGGGGGACATCCATAATCCACTAACGGGTCACCAGCAAGACAGTTATAAATGCCTGTGTCCCGTGTTAGCGGGTAGAATAGATGTCCGTGTCCAAAGATGACCTTCCCTGAATGGAGCACCAGCCCCTCCCTGCAGGGGGCTATGGCTGAGGGAGGGGCAATGGGGGAAGAGGGGCTTTGCCATGACATTTTGTAATATTATTATTACATATGATACTTTTTGTTCGGAAATCAGCTTTTTTGAAGTGAGAGTGAGCTTCAGCGATGAGAGCCCATCACCTTCCATCAGCTTCCATCACGCTCTCCCAGACTTGGTGACACCCACAGTAATAGTGGGAGACAGTTTCCCACAGCAGTGTCCCGTGCGAAATAATATCAGCGAAATATTGTGAAGATCTCGGACCAATTGACTTAATCATTAAACATCACAGCCTGGTGAAGTGTTCAAATTCGATAACAAGCACTCAATTCCCTTTATTATGTAAGTTAAATTAGAGTTAGCTAGGAAAGAGAAGACTCGCAGAGGCATTCGGCGACGCCTTGAATAAAACGCAATTTGTGGGAGAATTTGTTGTATCTGTCACAAATATTCTCAATTAGCGACGGTAATTATTTGATAGTTTCTGCAATTACGGCCTAAACGGTTAAATTTGGAACTGTGTGGAGCCCTAATTGGACTAAATGCGATATTTTGCATATTTGCATAATGAGGAAATTGGTAGAAAATTGTGTTCATTCATTTGTGAAAAATCCTATGAATTTTATGAATCTGAAAGGTCTGTTCCCGCAGCCTGTGACTTTGCCGCTTTGCTCCCACGAGAGGCCCACGAGGAAAAGTGGGGCACAGGCAGGCGGCCAGATGGACGAGGTTTGGAGGAGAGAAGAAGAGCACCGAGTCTTTACGCTACTTTATGTGAGAGCAAAAACAAGCAAAACAAGTCGCGGAGCTCCGACAGAGCCGTCGATAGCATTTCGGCGACTTTTGAAAATTTGTGCAAAATCTTGTCTGCGTGATTACTCTACTTTTTACGTGTTCGATTTAGGGACATCTTGTGGTGAGTGTTGATCTACTGATGATGTACCAGGAGCAGGAGCAGCAGGAAGACAGTAGATGAAGAAAAGAAGTGGGAGAGGGGGGTGTCTCTCATAACTAATATTACAATATATTAGTTTTTAATGAGAATGTGGGTGTTTATGTTTTGCGATTTCAGGACCATCCAGATTAATGAAAATCTGACAGATCCTATTAAAACTGTGGGCCCATAATGACGCCATGGGCTCGCCACCAGGGGAGCCGCCTCAAAACAAACAGCACTAGTTTAACGCAAAGGTTGAGGGGCTGGATCACAGAGCACTGAAGAGGAGGCTGGAGCGCTGAGCAGGCCAACGTGCGTGCCGGTCTTATTTCTCCCTTATCGTGGCTCCTCTCTGCCATTCCCCAGAACCCTCATAAAGCTCATAGACAATAATGATCCTGCCATAGACTGTAATGATGCTGCCATTTCATGGGGTATTACACTATAATGATGATAGTCCTCCACATTTGCATCCCATCCAGCCTTTTAGCTGCTGAGCCGCGCCTCCATCTTACCTGGCGCCGGTAATTTATAGAGCAAAGGTGTGATCACACACACACTGGAATAACACCAGAGATTTATTACGGGGCCGTAAACCCAAATAGAATCGTCCGGCTCCGGCGTGTGCGCCTGTAGCCATCGTGCGAGGATGAAGACATCCATGAGAGCCCCGGCGATGACAGCACATAAAGGATGATGGGGGGGGGGGGGGGGGGGGGGGGGGGGGGGGGGTGTGGGGGGGGGGGAGAGACCTGGGGGGGGTGGGGGGCAGATGTGGGTGGGAACGTGGGTGTGGTCGGACGGTGGAAACATTTGTCTGCAGGCGGTGAAAACTCCACTCGTCTCCGCCCGAGGTGTTTTCCGGCACCGCTCTAAGCAAACACACGGAGACGCAACACAAAGATGATGACACACACTCGAACACACAAAATCACCGGGAAGAAGAGGAGGAGGAGGCGGAGGGTGGTGCTGGTGCTGGTGGTTAGGGTGAGGGTGAGGGGGTGAGGGGGTGAGGGGAGAAAAACAACAAGCCTGCGCGTATTTTACTCGGTGAGTTAATGGGAATAAAATACCTTGGTGGATGAGTGCAGATGTGTTTGATACAAATAGTCATTTTCCTATTTGCTGCCTCATTGAGCATGATGAATGATGGGAGTCAGGGAGGCGGCGTGATGAATGGCAGCACCTTGGCTCCATTGCATGCCCTATTGATTCTCCTTCTTTATTACTCCTACAACCCAGCTGGCTGCTCCTGCCCTCCCTACTCTCTCTCTCTCTCTCTCTCTCTCTCTCCCTCTCCACTGAGGAGGAGGAGGAGGAGGTGGAGGAGGAGGAGGGAGGGTAGGTGGGAAGGTGAGCAGGGGGGCGGAGGGAAAGGAGGAGGGGGGCGGGGGTTCCTTCCTACTGTGAGACCCCACCTCTGAGTGCTGGGAGTCGGGGAGGGGGTTAAAAAATGAGTTTTCTGATGAGCGGATTTTAGAGGCCGACAGTGGGGACATGTCCGGGAGCCGCTTAGTTAGAGGGGAGCCCTCAGAAGATGGAGGGAAGGTGGAGGTGGGAGACGGGGTGAGGGGGCGAGGGGGGAGAGAGGAAGTTACACGAGGAAGAAATCGGACCAGGATTTCAAAGTGTGGAACAAATGGAATGGTGATGGGACTTCCCGTTCCACAAATATATCATTGTAATGTACGGATCACATCATGTAGATATTCGACTTTTCCATTTTTTTTCTTGCATAAGCAAACATACGCAAAATATGAATGAATCACTCAATCAATCTGATCCATGGGCGTAACACTCCGAGCTGGGAGTGTAAGTGAGCGGTGACATGCTGTGTCTGAGTGACGGCGCTGAGACTTGACAAGATCAGAAAACAACACTGCAGCAGGGACTGTGACCCCATGTCCCTCCGGCTCCGTCAAAACAAAGGCCCGTCCATTCATGCGTCCCCATCGTCTGAGTCCACATCTGAGGGGCCGAGGCGTCCTCATCTGTTCGTCCGCGTGACAGGCCGGTCAGAGACACACGGGAGAAGCTTTTGGAGCTTCAAGTGGAAGAGAAGAATATCTGAGGCCGAGCACGAGGACGGCACCGGCAGAGTTCCCCTGGCGGTGGCTGCAGGGCACGCGCGAGTAGCCGGGCGTTCAGCCGCAAGTATATTCCTGTGTGTATCATTCGGCCGCGGTCACTGAATCCAAACCCAGCCCCTGATTTGAAAAACAACCCTCATTGAGAATAATGGACAATCTCTGCGACTGATGAATTAGATTTCTATTCATTTCCTAAATAGGATCGGCAGAGATAGAAATGATCCCGACCAATAATACGCATACACACATTACCCTCCCAGGCTCACACACACACACACACGCACACACACACACACACACACCGGCGTGGACACACAGCCATCCTCCTCGCAGCATGGCCTGCACAAAGCTTCCCGACTAAATTACAAATGTTTCAGTGGATTGGAGTTGCAGGACATAATGAAGCAGTGCGGCACGCTGAGAGGTAATTACCCAGCAGCACTCCTGCTGTTCAGCAGCCCTGCGAGGTGAGGGAGAAGATGAATCGCTAAAGTACAAAACCACTGACCCCTCAAAAGTTTCATTTACCGTCAAACCCCCCCCCCCCCCCCCCCCCCCCCCCCCCCGCGCGCCCCCCCAGCCCCCCTCCCACAACCCCCCTCTTCTTCCATCTCCCTCCCCCTGGTTTTAGGGGAGCTTGGAAGAGGTAATCATCTAGGGACAGTTTTGGTGGCTTGATGAATGGTGTGTGTGGCTTTGGTGCTCGTCCACACACACACACACACACACACACACACACACACACCTATTTATCCAGGCCGGCCTTAAAGCTCGGCTGAGCAGAGGCTGGAGACGTGGCGTATGCTGGGCCCTTATTGAGTCACCAGAGCTGGTGGAGTGGAGACAGGCCTGGTAGAGAAGGAGGAGGAGGAGGAGGAGGAGGAGGAGGAGGAGGAGAAGGGACGAAGCGATGGAAGGAGGACAGAGCGCCTGAGCTGGGAGACGTGGAGCTGATCAATTTTCTCCTCCAGCCTATCAGTCATGTCCTCTCACTCTGTCCGTTTCTGCTGATGACACACTTTCTCTGCCCATCGGCCCATTTCCAGGCCAAGAGCGAGAGAGCGAGAGAGAGAGAGAGAGAGAGAGAGAGAGAGAGAGAGAGAGAGAGAGAGAGAGAGAGAGAGAGAGAGAGAGAGAGAGAGTCTCGCTGTGTCTATTTGTGTGTTTGTGTGCGATGTCAGTCAGAGGAGGAGGAGACACCGGGGAGAGGAGGGTTCTCCGGGGGGGGAATCGGTGTCGAAGGCAGCAGCAGTGCCGGGTGTGTGTGTGTGTGTGTGTGTGTGTGTGTGTGTGGGGGGGGGGGGGGGGGGGGGGGGGGGGGGGGGGGGGTTCTGTCAAAGTTTCCCCTCCCAGGAGTGCGAGCAGGAGCTTGAGGAGGCGGAGCCGAGGCCCCCTCAGGTGAGCCGGGCTCTGCCTCCTCTCCCAGTGAAGGTGGCAGCATCCAAAGTCTTGTCAATGCATAATGCATTAGCGGCCTCCTCCTGCTGACAGCCCCCTCGGCCGCCTCCCACTCTGGCGGCACGCCGCTAATCAGAAACGACACATCCCAATGTCCAGACGCACACACGTGTACGCGCTGGCGCAGCCCCCCCCCCCCCACACACACACACACACGGGCGCAAGCGCGCACACAGGCAGAAATTTACTAATCAAAAAGTGTATTTCCTAGAGGCCGACTCCCAGGAGAAATCCAGCTGCAAGAAATTGGAATAATTTATTAGCTTACAAGTTTTGGTTGACAGTTAGCCCGAGGCTATTTATCTCAGTAATAGAGAACGTCTCCAATGTGGCAAAATTGACCAAATCAAACAGCTTTGATCAGAAAATGAATCTGGCAAGGCTGTCTGTCTGCGGGCGTCCCACAGGGCGAGCGGGAAACAAACAAACTGCGAGAGGGAGAGAGCGAGAGCGAGAGAGAGAGAGATTATTTAACAAGTGACGGAGGGAGGAGGAGGAAGAGGAGTGAGGGATGGGCTCATGTCGCCATAGAAATCTCCCGCTATGAAAGATGATCGGTGCGACAAAGGGGCCATGTTGGAAACGCGAGGATGAATAACGCAACGGCGGCGGAACATCAGAGCAATTTGTAGAGTTTACAGTCGCTCTTCATTGAGCCTCAGATCTGCTTTCTCACGTTACGGCGGCTCCACGGCTAATTCACTCTGTCAGCTTCAAAGGCGGCGAGACGGAAACATCAAAGACGACAACAAAAAGTTGCCGTGGACGCTGTGGGATGCTCCGCTGCGCTTTACGTGTGTTTGCAAATGTTTCAATTGCGCGTCCTCGTCTCCACAATCAGCACCGTCCCACTGTCTCTGCTCAGCTCCTGCAGGGATTTCAAAGACACTTCTATCTATTTCAAATCTATTTACAGCCCCACACACACACACACACACACACACACACACACACACACACACACACACAGTCTGCTGTCACTGCGTCTCAGCGACGGAGACGCTGCTGTAGAACATGCTTTTGACATGATCCTCTGGCTTGTCTCTGGCGGTGAGGGACACTTTCATTTGGCGGGGGGAGACTGACAAGACGGTTCAAAGGGTCGTCAGGCTGACATCAAAAAAAAAAGGAGGGGGGGTAAACACGACTGCAGCCATCTCAATTAGCAGCCGTGCCTTTGATTCAAAGCCGCCACAGTGGGGGATCCTGCATGTGGGTCTGGAAACGCATGTCAGTCATGTGCAGCCTGGTGGAGCTGAGGTGCTGGTTGATGTTGTTCAAGTAACTCTGCAGTAAGAGCAAAGGATTTGTCCCGAGGCTCCATCCATGAAGTCCACATTCAAAGGAATCTAATTCAAAGAGATGATGAGAATGGATATTGATGAGATTTTGGGGCGGGGTTTCTAGAAGGGGGTGGAGTCAGGGCAGTCTTTGTGTCTTAACGCAACTTTAAGTTCATTGACTCGTATATCTCCATGTTTGTGTATAACTACTGATGAATTTGCGCTCTCCATGTAAACATTGTTTTTGTCTGTGACACTGAGTCTTTGCATGTGGAATGAGACTGTAACAACCGTATATTGTAAACACTATGCTGCCTTGGGGTAGTGGTAAAAGGCCTTGCAGCCTTCTATTTATCTATCTGTGTTGTTCTCTGTGTGTGTTTTCGTTTTTGTTCACGATTGAAAAATTCAATGAACGTATTTGTCTTAAAGAAGAACTGGAGATGTAGAGAATTACAATGTTTACAGTTTGATTGGAGCAGAGTGGAAAACTGCACACAGAAGTTTGCAGGCAAACAGTGAATTCAGCCAGTGTGAGAAGCTGCACGGTGACGGCACAATGATTGGATCACGGAGGGACATTTCTCCATAGACTGGCATCAACACTGACCCCCCCTCCCCTCCCCCACCCCCCACCCCCCACCCCCCGCCCACCTCCACCTGTTCCTTGCCGCACCTCCTCCCTCTCCAATCTATCCGCCTAATGAATTTTTACCTGGCACAGACTGTTTTAAACTCCATTTGGACTTGTGCCTACAATTACCTCCTCAGAGTCTCCAAAGTAACCGCGCACGGCCTAATTAGTATGCATTATCAATTAACAAACTTAATAGCTGGCAGATTGATTGGATCCTCTGTAGAAGAGGGCAGAGCTGGAGCGAAACGCAAAATGAAAAATCATCTCCCCACGCACTTCTCATTTCTCTCACACACAAATCCCTGCGTGCATGTGTGTGTGTGTGTGAGCAGTTACGTAATGCTGCGCATGTGAACAAGCATATTGGTTTTATAAGTGGAATTTCTCTATGGGAAAATACAAGGTCAAGTCTTAATGCAGTAAAAGTACAGTTACAATCAATATGATTTTTTCATTCAGAAATGCAGGATAAAAAAACAGAACTGCAATAATAGTAAGGTGTCAAAAAGTGCTAGAAAGTAACACTAAAATAGAGCACTCTGCAAAATGTGTGTACTGCCATTTGTAATGAGTACACATTGTGTATCTACATGTTTGACTCTTCTAAAAGTATTAGAATACTTTATTACATGAAAAAACATTGGCCTTAGGAATGTTATACGTGATTTTACTCTTACACTATATCATTCAGCTTTCTCTGCTGATGAATTACTGCAATTTAAACCGTCCTTGATCGCAGTTCCTGAGTAGATGTACTCACTTAAATAACACCTCTGCACATACAGTCTCTGTAATGAGTTTAACCTCGTTATTTAAACACAGCCCCGTGCTGTGCCAACACAGGAAGAGGCTGTGGAGAGGATTTGCAGTAATTCAGCATCTTTATGAAGGAGGAGGAGGAGGAAGAGGAGCGTGGACGCCGGACGCCACGGCAGTGAAAAATGAAAAGCGCCGCCTGCTCCCTGCCTGAAGACGCTAAGTGGCAGCCATGGAAGACATGGACACGTTAGGCGAAAGATCCCAATTTGTCAGGATGATGAAAATGATCGTTAAGGCTGGCGCTGGTTTCCCGCACTCTGGCATCGCCATTAAATTCTGCTGTCTGACATAAAAGTGGCTGAATGGAGAAGAATGTGTGCATTTTTCACTTTTACCTTAATTAATGCCACTTGTTTCTTTTTCTCCTTTAAAAAACTTGTGAAGCAGACAAGAGATCATTACTGCTGTGTGTGTGTGTGTGTGTGTGTGTGTGTGTGTGTGTGTGGAGAAATGCTTCCCTTTGTCAACGTGAGCGTCAACTTAACTTTCGGCTTCTTTGCTGCACCTACTTAACAACAAGGCAACATGATCATCCACCTTCATCCTTCTCCTGATCTGCGGCGCTAAAGCCTGAGTGACGCTCATAAACACGTTACCAAAACATGGCTGACCGAGTCGCTTTAGATGCAAATGGGCCGATTCGTCCTAAGTGCCGCCGTCCCAACGTCGCATCGATTCCCCGCGTAATGAAATCCACCTGATTCCAAGGCTGTGATTAAAAGAAACTTGCTTATTTACATAAATATCAATAAGAAGACATTATGACAATTACCCGCCCTATTGAGCGCAAACTTTATATGCTTGAAAATATACTTTATTTTCATTAGGAGGCATGAAATCCAGTCATTAGTGCATTAATTAGGGCCACTCTAAACAATTATGTGTGTTAGTGTTTTCAGTTCTCCTGTAACGGGTCATTGTTGTGATGGAATCAACGGCGCACTGCGACTAATTCCGACACCGAACAAAGGCTGAGGATTCCTGCAGCAGCAACACGAACAAATAGAATAATGTTTGTTCTTTTTACAGGGGGAAGGGGAGGGGAGGGACGGGAGGGAGGAGAGGGAGGGGAGTGGGTCTGTGGAATAAAATGGCATCTCAGCACATCAGTGGTGGGGTCCTGAGGATTTAAAAAAAACAATCCATTACCTGCTGCAAACACCGGTTGTCCAGATAGTTCATAGCGTGGTAATACAGTGGCAGAAATGTGCTGTAAATGCGGGGAAGCGGCGAAATTGAGGAGTCACATGCAATGAGTGTCACCTCGGAGGGGGTGAGGACGAGGGGGGGGGGGGGGAGGAGGGAAGGGGAGGCTGCGCCTCCTGGAATTGCTGCAGCAACTTTGAAAGAATAAGAAAAACTTTTTTTAGTTGTTAGAATGAAAGGAAGGAGTGATGGGTTCAAAGGTTGTTAACACTGGGGGGATTGTGGGTAAAATTTCCACCTCATTATTTTGTTATTTGATGCAAAACAATATAATATAATAATGTTATACTATATACAATAAAATGTTAATCTATACACTCTAAAAAATAATAGGCAACAGGAAACGAGGTGTATAGCACCGACCAATCACAGAGGAGGCCAGCAGGTCCCCGTCCAGTTTAGCTTTTAAATTGTGTCTAATCGAGTGCGAGCACGTTTCAAGGCTCCGACCAATGACTCATCACTGCTCCTGATTCGATTTGTGCAACTAAATGAACATTTGAGGCTTTCAAATGGCCAAAAGGGCTTTTTAACACAAACTCTGCTACAAGTGACTTTGAGATAAAGATCCACAATCAGCTTTTTTTTAACTATGAAAAACTGATGATAAATATCAGAGGGAGAGAGAAATACGAAAAAATAAGATACGATATATATATATATATATACACACACACCAAATGTATTTTATATATAAATTAGTGAATCATTTAAATTAGTAAAATAACTAAATAGCAAAATAAAATACATATTTAATAACTAAACATACATGTAATCACATAGTATATTGATATATTGTTGTTTGAATATATATTATATATTGTTGCTATATACCAAAAATATTATATATATTTATACATATTCATATATATGGAGAAAATAATGTCATATGACTCCTGCATGAGTCTCCCTCAGTGTCACTTTTTCCTTCCTCCTTCTTTCCTTCCTTCCTCCCCTGTCCTTTTCCCCCTACTACCCCAGCACCCCCCCCTCACTGATGTATATTTCGTTGTCCGCCGCCTTAATTTTGATTTATAGTCCGTCCATAAATTAGAAAAATATGTTTTAGAATTCCATCCCGTGGAAAAAGCGCAGGCCGTGCTGTCAGGGGATTGGCTGATATTTAAGATGTCAGAAATACATATTGGATTAGCTCGCTTTGTTCCCGCGCAACAGCAGGTGTTTAATCATGGCTGATGGCTGCAGCGAAATGCGTTAGGACAGGCCGGGCACCCACAAAAAAAAAAAAAAACTGGCGCTGTGTTCCCGTTGTGATAAATCATACACGACCCAGTGTTGTTACATTCACCCCCCCCCCTCCTTTCACCCCCACCTCTCTCCATCTCCCCTTCTCAGCCATGCTCAGTGCATCACGTGACCCCTCTCACACCTCATGCACCTGCAGGTTCAACCAGTTGATCAGTGCTGTAATATTCCACTTTACTACAGTTACGCACCAATATTCAATCTAATCAGGATGTGCACAACAACAACAACACTCATCAGGCTGCGTAATGTATTTGAAGTATCCGTGGTTGATGTACTGTATATGGCAGTGATAGGTGCAGCGACCTGATGCTATTTCCTCCTGTTAGCAGGTTCAACATGGCTCCTTTAAAACACATCATAGTCGGGCCTCTGTGGATAGTTGGGTTCATTATCATTATTCTATTATCATTATTATCATTATTGTTGTTATTATTATTATTATCATTATTGTTGTTGTTATCATTATCAGTAGATGTAGTAGAATTAGTATTATTATTGTTTTTGCTTTATTATTAGTAGTAGTAGTAGCAGAAGGAATGGTAGCAGTAGTAGTGGTGGTGGTGGCAGCAGTGGTAGTAATTATATTAAATTATACTAGATCATTATAACTATTACTAATAATATTATTATTATCATTATTTTCATTATCATTACGATTACTATTATTATCAAAGCTGCTGTGCCAAGGACCCAGCCCCAATGTGGCCAAGTCTGAGCACACATGTGCTCTCCCTGTGTGTGGATGAGAAGGAGGAGTGCAGGGAGCACACGGAGCGCAGGGAGCAGCAGGGAGGGAGAGGGAGAGGGAGACGTTCAGGAGAGCAAACATTCTCAAGGTCACCCGGTGAACTGGAACCAGTGAGGGGAGATGCATGGAGAAAATAGTGCGTTTTGACACCAGCGCGCCGTTTGATTAAAAGCCAAAGTAATGGGTTTAAACACACGCAGCCTGAATGCCGCAACGCGCTTTTTTTCTTCTTCTTCTCCCTCCGCAAATTACTTAGCGGTGCAGCGATGGAAATAAGGTTGTAATGTTTGGTAATGGAAAAGAAAGCCTATATATTCTCTTTTTTTCTGTTCCTCTTGTTTTCTGTCACACACCAAATAAATTACTCGAGCTAATAACCACCGTGCACCAGAGCTGTTCTTTTTTTTTTTCTCCTCCTCTTTGTGTTTCTTTGTGTTTCACGAACCATCATGGTCAACGTGATGGTTCCTGAAACACAGGAGGGAAGGAAGAGAGAGAGAATAAGAGAAAGAAAGAAACAAAGAGGAGGAGGAGGAGGAGGAGGAGGAAGAGGAGGTGACAGTGACTGCATGCATGGGGAGAAGAAGCTGCAACACATTAGCTTCCACACCAAAGTGCTAATGCCAATGATGATGATGATGATGATGATGATGATGATGTGCAGCATGTGAGGAAGAGGAGCCACAGCTACATATAGGATTTGTAGCAGACATGGAAATCTGATCATCACAGAGAGGAGAGGAGGAAGAAGAGGAGGAGGAGGGAGAGGAGGAGGGATCCTGTGTGCCTCTTCTTTTCTTTCTCCATCCCTTTCCCGTCATCCCTCTCACTTTTCTCCTTCCCCCCTCTCTCCTCCTCCCCTCCCTCCTCTCCCTCTCCTCGTGCTCCCTTCCTTCTTTCCTTCCCTATCTCCTTTCTCCCTTTTTTTCTCTCCTTTTACACTTCTCCAACGAGTCTCTTAATTCCTCTCTAATTCTGCGTGTCCCGCCCAGTGGCCCCCCCCCCCACACACACACATTCTCAGGACCACCCCCCCATGCCCCGCCCCGCCCCTTCCCCTCCCCACAGCCCAGCATTACTCAGCTCAATGACACACGGCAAATTGCATTTAATAAATTAGCTTAATGGATTCGACGATCGGTTAGCGGGTACAGTGTTTCCTCTGGTTAAGCAAAACATTTATATCCTGCAACCTCCCTCTCTCTCTCTCTCTCTCTCTCTCACACACATACACACACACACACACACACACATCACACACACGAGCATGTGAATGCACGCAGCCTCTCTGCAGGAACGTGGACTCGTGCGTGATGACGCCACGATTCAGGAATCGGAACAATAATTCATCCATGAGTTCAGAACTTCTCCTGCACACTCTGTCGTGTGGATCTACATTTCTGAACAGGTGTCACTCTTCGTGCAGTGCATGCGCCTTAAAGTGACTTAGAAACACGACAGCCTATAAATAACCACCATCACCACCATCATCATCAGTGTCAGCATCACCCTCCTCCTCCTCTCCGGATGCCACGCTGAAATGTCATGACACCACACGCACACGCACACACACGCACGCGCACACACACACACACACACACACACACACACACATACACTCTACACCCCCTGACCACAACAATCCTTTATGGCCTCTGCATGTTTGGTTGCGCAAAACAATCTCATCGGACATTATTGATGTTACAGATGTTGTAGTAATCAAATTATCGGCCTGTGAAGGGCCCCTCTGTCACCGCGCCCTGTGATGATAAATTATAGTAAAGGTCACAGGCTGCCGCAGCTTCACGGAGGGAGGGTTTCTACGGTAACGCTCAGGTGAGCTCCTCCAGGACCAGTGGACCCGGTGCCTCGCCAACACACACCATCACATAAGCATTCATGTATCCGTTCAGGTTAGGGAGTCCATGCTCCTCTGGAGAAGATGGCAATTGGGGTGTTGGCAAGGTGGCAGTTTATTTAATTTGATTCTATTCTTATAAAGCAACTTTGCCTTTTGTCTTACAGGTAATGGCAGGTTTGGTTACGTTGAGTGTTCACAGTGAGAAAATCGGGACAGTGAAGTCTGTTGATTTCTAAAGTTGAGTCATTATTTGTTCAAGTGCTTTTTTTAAGGTCCAAGTCTAAAGAAGATACACACTCACATGTTGCCTGTGTGTCCAAGGCCTCCATTAACCCGGCACATGACTGTGGAACATTAAACAACTCGACCTTCTGCATTTCACGGGTACTGGAGAGCTTGAGTCGACTGAACTCTGTTGACTTGTTAAATCCTACACTCTAGCCCTTTAATCCAGTGTAGTGCTTTTTCAGAAAAATGTGCATTGATACAGATGCAAATTATATGCCACAATAAAAAGAAATATTTGATGCCCCCCAGCCCCCCCCCCCCAAAAAAACTCTCCTCACACCTGCCTCAGATAAATCCCTTAAAAACTCTGTATGCAAATAAATCAGATAAGTGCCTCATGCTTTGTTTCCTTTAAGAGCTCATGAATCCAGACGGAGGGTTTTCATCGTGTTAGCCGAGGCGCTGACGTGTCAGAGCGTCCCACGTTCATCCAGCCGCAATTATGCCTCAGCTCTGCGGCGGCGGCTGCTCTCGGGCTGATGGCGGCGGCCTTGGGCGGCGTACACAGCCCTAATCAGGAGAGTAAACTCCGCTATATTTCAATTTGGGAGGGCGCTCTTCCGCTCCAGGGGGGCTGTGGCACCGGTGATAAATAAAACGCCCATTTACTCTCTCACTCTCTCTCTCTCACACACACACACACATACACACACACACACACACACACACACACACACACACACGAGGCCCCACGTAATCATGGCGGGTATTTGGACGGTGAACATAAATCACAGGATGGGAAGCGGCGTGATTACGCGTGCCAAACTCAAACAAATGCAGCGTGTAACCTTGTCGGCCTCCGACGAGGATGTGAAATCATCTCCGGTGAGAGATGAAACAAAATGGAACAAGCGACGCTCAAACAGACAAATCAGAGCTCAAGACTCCGCCCATCTGCAAAGAGGGGCCTCTTTCATACAGGAAGTAACAGGTTCACCTGGAGCTGACGTCACAATAAAAACAGGAAGTAGAAGAGCAGACAATCATAACAACAGCATAGAGATGGGCTACGGTGCAGAACTGAAGCAGTTCACTCATGGTAGGCGGCAGGTTTACTTTTGATTAAAGGTGCAGTGCGTCAGATTGGGAGACATCTGCTGGTGAAGTTCAATATTGTATCCATGACCTCACCCTCTCCAGTCGAGCATGGAGGAGAGGCTATTGTAGCCCTTAGTTGTCATTACGGCTCAAAAGATGTTAAGTAAGTCCACTCTGGGCTACTGTAAAAACATGGCGGCCTCCGTAGAGAGGACCCACTCCTGATGTAAATATACTTTAAAGGGCTCATTCAAGGGTAATATAAAAAGCAAGTCATACATCAAGGTGTATAATTCTTTTGTGTTTCTATTTCAAAAGATAAGAGGTGACAAAAATTTACCCGGAATCTTACACACTGCACCTTTAAAGGTATTAAAAATAACCGAGGTGAACCTGCTACCTTCAGAGGCGCTGCAGAGTCATGTGACCTGGGTTTGAGCACCATTCAAACACACAACACAGTGGAATCCAGTCCTATAACAGGATTACAAGCTCCTCTGGTGTAATCCCCTGTATTAGCACACATCTGTTCTCACGGCGTGTGACAGAGTGTGGCTGTGGGAGTGGGCCAGGCCTTCAAGTCCTTTCAAATGTTAACCATCATGTTCCCCGAGTCGGCTAAAGTGTTAATTGGCTGATTGAGTCCATTTATCTAATCCCCGGGTTTCGGCGCAGCCCTCCAGCCCTCCGCACGCGGCCGCCGGTGGATTTGGGTGAAGTGCTGCACGCGATCTCTATTCAAATATTTCCATATGACAACTGCTCACAGAGCACTCCAATTAAAGGCCAGTCACTTTCTATTTAGCCGCCTCCCAGGATCGCTGCCGTGTGCGTGGCCCAAACAAAGGGATCCTTCCAAAGCATTTAACTTCCCAAAAGTGACACGGTGCTGGGCCACAGAGCATACCCCCCCCCCCCCCCCCCCCCCGCATACCCCCCCCCCCCCCCGCCCCCAAAAAAAAGAGCCTCTCAGGGGATTAGATGCTGGGGTTGGGAGGAGAATCCCCCCCCCTCTGCACTGAAGAGGGGACGGCCTGTGCGTGGAAATGAGATGCGCATTTAAAATCCAAGAGACACTCTGGGCGCCTGTGGCCGCACACTGCCAGGAAACCTGTCCGCCCACCTCGCCCCGCTCCGCCCACCCCGCTGTCCCGGAGGTTAATTACGCAGCCGTCGGGTGGTACGGGGAAAAGGGAGAGCCAGGTTTGATGCTCTCTATACATCTGCGGGTTCAGAAAAAGGGAGGATTTTAAAAGAGCAAATTAGCATTCAGATGAGAGGCACGGAGAAAAGAGTTCGAGGGGGAAACTGTTAAGAATGTGGAGGAGGAGACAGACTGGGACACATGCAGCCTGCAGCCACTGGGCCAAAGCATCATCATCATCATCATCATCATCATCCACCTCAGCTCAAGCACTGCAAACTCTTCTTTATCAAAATCCTCCTTTTAAAAGTCTTGAAAACATTTACGTTGCTGTCATTTTTTGTCCCAAATCACAAACTTCCAAAGATCAAGGTGATGTCATAAAGTTGTTTGGGAGTTTTCGACATAAAGTACTGTAATTTGACTCAGGCCCTCAGCAGTTTTTACAACATGACCTAAAAACGACATATATTACAGCTATGATTGCATGAACATTTCAGTTCGATTTTAGAGAATCTATAAAAAATACAACCAATTTAAATAATAATACTAAAATGGCCACATTCTTTTAGGAATTTAACTTGTAGTTAAGACAACAATGCATCTCTTAACTTAGATTTTTAATTGCATATGTTTAATTTCCTTTCATTTTATACATATACAGGATTCCCACAGATCCTTAAGTCTTAAAAGGCATAAACCATATCAGACTAAAAAATGTATATATATACAGTACA
>JAFBJT010092299.1:0-30467 GCA_016785325.1 Chascanopsetta lugubris | reverse complement strand
AGAGAGAGAGAGAGAGGGAGAGAGAGAGAGAGAGAGAGAGAGAGAGAGAGGTGATGAGGGAGGAGAAAGACTGGCCCTGCATTCTCTCATTCCCTCTGCAGAGGCCATTATAGCAGGTGACAACACCAGGAGATATTGTGTGTGTATATATATATATATATATATATATATATATATATACACATATATATATATACTGTATGGATATAGAAAAGAAACATATGTTTGTCTCTATTTCTTTCATTGTAAAACTAAAGCCAGGATCTCTCTCTTTATCCGTGTATGTTTCAGTTGTTGATGTAGACGTGTCCACCACTTGCTGCTCTTTTCTTCTGTTTACGCTCAAAATTAATTTAAATAATTTCAAGGTGGAACAACATACACACACATATGTTTTCACAGTCAGGGTGGGAGTGGAGTAGAGGGCTGAGCGTCAGCAGCAGGAAGATAAAAAAAAATAAAACACGAAAGGCTGGACCACTAATACAGTTGAATAATCAAATGTCAGTATGTAAGCACATAATTGTGCTGGATGATTAATTATGCTTCAATTAAAAAACAATCAGAACTTTCTATTAATGGGCTTTCACGCATTTCGTTACAAAAAGGGTTAAGAGCTATATTACTGTAAATTATATACTAAAATATCTGCTGAGTGAGATTGTAAGTCGACAGGCATGTTCAATAATACTTGAAGTCTTTGAGCCTAAATGTCGCATTAAATTGTGCAAAAAAAAATAAATTAAATTTTTATAACTGAAACAAGCAAATATGAGCGATAGTTGAATTTGCTGCGGGCCCCAAAAAAGGACCCTGGGCCTGAGTTGGCCCTCGGGCTGCAGTTTGAACACCCCTGCATTATGATGAATGAGCTGTGGGGCTGGAGGAGGATGCTGGTGCACATGCTCTATAATTGCACAATACAAAAAATACAGAAATATGACTTTGTGCTTCATGCACCTGAAGAATAGGCCACCCCCCCCCAACACTGTATCCTGGTCTTATATGTATATATACAGTATATCTATATAAATAGATCAGGTCTAGGGTGCTGGCCTGTCAGTGTTTATTTAAAACTTAAAATGTGGTGTGTGCGCTGGTGTGGGTTTTATGATCCAACTTATTTCTTTTTGTTGTTTTGTTATGTGAAGGAACTTGAAAAATGTGTAAACAGCTCTGGACACTGTGCATGTGTGTGTAATGGGAACAGCTGGCTGAGGGAATGAGTACAGAGGGAGAGGTGATGGATGCGAGTGGAGCTCCTGTGACAGATGAGCTAACAGGTGTTCACCACAGCCCTCGGAGAGACGCTATTTATGAGCCAGAAAAGACAGCCAGACGCAGAGCGTGCTCTGCCGCCGCCGCCGGCGGCCCGCTCCACACTCACACACACACACACACGTCTCTCCAACTTCCCTCCACAATGAACAACACAGCACCAAGAAGCGCCTTTCATTAGTTTGCTAAAAGCATCTTTTGTCGACGGCTGACGGCCTTTTATCAGCCGGCACAGCCTCCTCATACATCTGCAGGGATATTAACATTAAATGGATTTACACAGCCAACACTGTGCACTTTACTCTGTAGA
The DNA here is from genome assembly GCA_016785325.1 of Chascanopsetta lugubris. Classification (NCBI taxonomy): domain Eukaryota; kingdom Metazoa; phylum Chordata; class Actinopteri; order Pleuronectiformes; family Bothidae; genus Chascanopsetta; species Chascanopsetta lugubris. The sequence continues at coordinate 28,879 of JAFBJT010092299.1, read as the reverse complement.
ATATAAACAAGTATGATGTCACTTTGATGGACTAACGCTGCACAGGGTTATGATCAAGTGTCTTAAACACAGGGCAAGTTGGAGTTTAAGGGGCAGAGCTAAACTAATAGGTGCGGCAGAAACACAACCCTGTGCAACTGTTTATTAATTCACTCTCTGCTTCTATTCATTCTTAAGTCTTATATAAATCATTCAGATCATTGCACACTTCACCAAGAGCAAGAGACAAAAATAAAAAGTAATGATTTCACTTTTTTATTGTTCAGAATAAATGATGCAAATAAAAAAAGAGCTTGTCCACTTAGGTCTAATGTAAATATTTGGTGTTCTACATACGATTATGTATAATGTTGAAGGCACTTTGACATACTTTGGGGCAGTGTTAGGGTTGGAATGTAAAACTACATATGGCACAGAGGTGAGTTTGCTGTATAAATGAAATGGCACCAAAAACAAAGATCACGGAGGACTCAGGCTTCTATTATTTATGGAGGACGACATCTTAACCGCTTGCACAAGATGGAGGAGAGCCCCCAGGTTGTGCCGAAAGAAACGATTGAAGGCAGTTTTTTTAAAAGGTAGTATTATATCCGAGATGTTTTCGGTGTGTTTTGGGAAGATCAACACTTTACTCAGTACAAAGGTATTCCCATAGTTGAGGACAATCCTCCAAAGTTTTGGATTGTCCCAAACCACAGAAATAACATTTGGTCAGGTTTCTTCCCACTGGTACCTTTTATTATTTTGTCTCCCTTTACCTGGGTCAGGGGTGAGGGTGAGGCTGGGCGGCTCTATGCTTGGGCGAGAGCTTGTTTGAGGTCTCGGAGCAACATGGACGCCATGACGCTCTTCTCTGTGTTGATGGTGAGTAGAGCCGAGGACGACTCCTTCATCTCCAGAGACACCAGGACCAGGGCGCCGCTGCTGACCGTCTGCCCGGCAAACCTGAAGGAGGGGGAGGGAGGGGGAGACCACATGGGTCAGATTCAGCAGATTCCACCTGTAGAGGGTGTGGTCTGAACGTCCATGTTCTGAGTACTGCAAACATGACTCTGTTCCCCTCTAATTCTATCTTAGCCAAATAAAACATATTAAAATGTCAGCAAATGAAATTAAGAAACATATTTCCACACACACACACACATTTTCTATTTATATATATTTTTTGTTCTACTATAAAAAACAGTCCATGCATAATCAACAACACCACAGATGTGAGGCCCGTGTCTACTTTATTATTTAACAGCTAATGTATCACAAACATCACGCAGCTTTAAAAATAATGATGAATGTGTTGGCCTGTCCCGCACCTCTGCACTTCACTCACATCTCTCACCTCATACCCATAAATCCTCACTTTAGAAAATTCTCCAACACCTCACACCTTGTAATTACCCTAAATTAGTGGCCGAGACAAAGAGGGAGAGAGACGATGTGACAGGAAATACAGAGAGCGGAGTAACAGACAGTCTATTATTTCAACTGACTAAAGAGCCATTAGGGCTGAGACACGCCCTCCATGCCAGTCAATCAGAGCTTAGCCTGTTTTTATGGACTGTGGGTGTCTATGAGTGTGTGGGAGCTGTGGGACCAGGGTGGGGCTGTTGGGGGTGACCCGTCCCACCAGCTCCCTCTGGGCCATTGCTTGGGTTCTCAGTCCCTCCCGTTTCCTTGGATACCGTCCCTCCGGACCGGGGCGCAAATCTGGGCGCACATGGTCCCCATTGAGAGCGCTAACAAGAGGCAGACAGGGGCTATGACCCACTGTGACCCTCTTTGAGGGCCACGGAGCCGAGCAGGCCCCCCCCCCCCCCCCCCCCCCCCCCCCCCCCCCCGTGGCTCCCCTCTGGCCCCTTGCATCTCGGAGCCTCACGCGGCTAACTCCCAGCCATCTGCCTCCATTTAGCACTACATCCTTGCAACAAAGACCCCCCGTGGCAGCCCCGTTTAGGCCTGACAAACAGCCCACAAAGAGCCCCACTTAGGCCTGCCTAAAGCTGGTGAAGAGGCCCCGCAGGACGGCCGGGGGACGGCCGCTGTCACAAGAGCCCCCCGCAAACCCCCGTGCTGCGAGACGGGAGCGACTCGCGCATCCACCAATTAGCACGCACGAGTTAAAGATGCTGAAGGAGAGGCGGGGGTGGGGGGGGGCAAAGAGGGTACGTGCATACACAATGACTTAGTGCTTGCTGGCTCACAAACCCAGTGTGTCTGGGTGCGTCTCTGGGGAGCAGCTAAATTACCATCAACAGAGGGGAGGGAGTTTATCAGGGAGCTCTCAGGGAGGAGAGAGAGAGTCCTCCTCCCCAGGCTTAATTAAAATATTAGCCACTTCAGCAGGAAACACAGAGCTGGATTCATTTCTCCCACCAACTATTTGCTCTGCTTCTTTGAATTATTCAGCACCTGTGTTTTCATTCTGAATTACTAACTCACCATGTGCTTCGCTCAAACCTATCAAACCTTCCACCAAAAAGAATCCTCCTGCCGTTGTTTACGTGTTCCATTTAACACACGCAATCATACACATGCACGCTCGTCCCAAGCCTGACTCCCCCGGCCCTCCTCCTCTAACCCTAGACCCCCACCACCACCACCACCATCAGCAGCTTAAGGTGTCTATGTGGTCCCTGTGGCTTTGCTAATGGATTTAGGATATAAATCTATCATTTACTCAGCCAGTTAACACTACCCTGAGGCTGCTTTCATTTTGTCTCAGGAGACGCTGCTGTGGGCCTTTGTTCATGTGATGGAATAAGAGCCAGTCAAAGAAACACAAGGGCGCTTTGATTGCGTTTGATTCCCGAGCACATTTCCGCTGAATATTTCCACTTTGCCGCCGGTGGCGTGCAGCCGGAGGCGGAGGCCCGAGAGTCACGCCCCAGGTCCAACGTGGCATCAGTGCATTTTTAAGGGCTCGATGGGAAAGATTAAGGACAAGCAGGGGCCTTAAACGGGTCATTGGTATTCTCCTGCACTCTTCACATACTGGGCTAAACACTGGATTAATTGCAGTGTATGGAAAGAAAAGCAAAGCATAACCCCTGGACTTAGAGCAGGCGGATTGGCATCGATCGACGGGGCTGCGGCTAAGCATCACTCTCCAATTATCTGTGATTCTCCTCAGTGCAGAGAGCCTGTGTGTGCCATCTGCCTCCCCTCAACCCTGCCACGGCAAACACAAAGTGGGCCTCACCTTTGCATTCACCCTCACACTGAGAAGACAAGGGCCGCTGATGATTCTACTCAGCAACCGAGAACGCAGGATTTAACCCTCAGCATGTGAAGCGCTCCCCCCCCCCCATCTCCCCCTTTCGCCATCCCTTCACCTCCAGCAAACACTCAGCCATGTTTGCCGTTTTACTATTATTGCTTTGTGTTTAAGATACAAATCGGAGATTCTGATAACCCGAGGGCTGACCGGGTGGCGGTGGCCACAGCTGGACACTATTGTTCCATGCTGGTGCTGGGCCAGGTGGACAAGTGGAAGAGTGTCCTTCAAATGACTGGTCAGCGAGGCCAGAGCAGAGCCGAGCAGGCTCAGACCAGGCAGATGGCCAGAGCCATTAGCCCCAATTACAAGCAGGAACCCTTCACACATCTCCAGAGCTCGGCCATACGTGCACACGGCCCCAGCGTTGCGCTGGAAGGGCGCACGGACGTGAGCGGTAGGAGAGGACGCACGGAAAAGAGACACGCTGGGGGGAGGAGATAAGAATTTAACTGCATTGCCGATAACGGAGATAAACATGTTGCATCTTCATTGTCGTCAAACAATAACCCACATTACATCGGTTTCATGCTGCATTTGGTTTCATCTGAAGATGGATCAGACGCCACCACGTCTGCTGTGCAATTCATAATGGAGAGAGCAGACATTTAATTAGCCGGATTATAAATGACATTCAATTAAATCTTAAACAGGAACAAGGATTCAACTTCACAGAGGAGAAGCAAATTCTGGGTGTTTAAAGAAATGTAATTTAATTATATTAAAGTGTAAAGTAAAGAGAAAGCACATCTTATAAATCAAGGGGTACAGTTTTTTTTTTCTTTTTGGGAAAATTAGGCTTTATCCGGAGGGATTGGCAATGCATGCAAAATTCAATCAAATTTGCTTTCAAACGGACTGAAAAATAGAGCACATTTATTCTATTCCGCCTGTTTAGACATAAACAAGAACAGCGTTGTCTACATTTGCTTTCCTGCTTGATTTATTGCCATCCTCCTTTCCAGCAATCAATTTCTGTGTTTCTGTGGCATCCCCCCTTCCTTTCCTCCCTCTTTCTCCCTCTCTCTGCTCACCCCCTCCCAGACTGCCTGTTTGGGGAAAAGCAGTGCTGCGCCCTGCTGATAAAGAAGGGGAGTGCAGGGATGCGGTGGTGCAGGCTGTCGCTTTGTTGAAATCAGACCTGTGTGTTATAGACTGCAGCTCTGTGTATACCACAAAGTACCTGGGGTCACATGGATCATTCATATGCTACTCATTGAAATACCATGCAGGCTTACTTCTATGTTTAACCCAAACTCCCACTCCTCCCCTGAGGGCAGACACTTTGTCTTATCGGTTCTGTCCGAGGTCACCTCTCGCGTCACATTTAATGACGAGTGACCTCCACAATCAGCTCTCAGCGAGTGTATCCGATCGGATCGATCGCCACGTTATTCAAAGTATGTGAAGCAGCTGAACAGGACAAACACAGAATACTGTTACTACGGGAGCCACAAGGACAAGATGATGAATTCAAATAAAATCTGATTAATTATTGAGCAGAAAAAAAGTGATTTTCAACTGCAACAATTAAAGCTTTTCACCATTTTACAATTCGAAATGTGAAATGAGCATTTCTCACTTTTTCATATTGATAAAGACAAAAATCACCAGGAAGATGTTGAGCAATTTAGGCCTTCAATACAAAAACGATAGATTATGCATGACAGGTACATTTAAGTGGTTCCCAAACATAAAAAATGGACGAACGTCAGGAGACTGGAAAATGATGAATAAAGGATAAATACAAGCCCACAAACGATGTCTAATTCCACGTTTTAACGCCGAGGCAGTCAAAGTCAAACCCTGAGTGGGTAAGAAACTCCATCACGTCCAATAAATGGAATGGACACAACCGGACAATATGAGAGTGTCTTTACTGTTGACAGACTACAGGGGAACATTGGGAGACTGCCGTCCTCTTTAACCATCACTGGAACAGGACACAGAGATTGATAGCCCGGAGTCATTTGAGTTATTGGTTATTCTGAATGAAGTATGGGCTTATTGGAAGCCAGCTTCTCCCACTGGCTAACATTGATCACCTCTCACTCTTTCAGCTCCTGCGCCCTTGTGCTGTAGTCTCCGCCTTATTTTGTGTTTCCCTCCGCCACTCTGACTTCCTCATTGTCCCAGTCCCTAATAACCCTAATATCCTCCAAGAGCTAAATCCATACAGGAATTATCACTGAAGACAGACACACAGACAGAGGGTGAGGAGGAGGAGGAGGAGGACGGATCTGGGTGCAGAGGAGGGATGGAGTGAAAGACAAAGAGGAAGTGAAAGAGAGACAACGGCGTGGAGGGAGAGACAGATGGGGGGCTGGGGTGCAGAGATGAAGTGGGAGAGAGAGAGAGAGAGAGAGAGAGAGAGAGAGAGAGAGCAGGAAACAGAGGGAGAGAGGGAGGTGTAATTATCTATCAGGTGTTCGGGTGTGCGTGACAGAGGAGGAAGCTCATTAGCACACTCTGTGTACACCAATTACACAGCCAGGCTTCTCAGGGCATTCCCCTGGCATGTGTGTGTGTGTGTGTGTGTGTGTAGGAACACAGGCACTTTCACTCTCTGATACACAACCCATTTGACTAAACTACAGGTAAAACACAATTGTGACTAGTGACTATATTCATCATTTACATTGTCCCTTACCTCGTCCCTGCATGCTAATATTACTACATCTGAGTTTATGTATTTGCATGTAACAAAATATATTTATGGATTTGACTTTTTGTTAATGTAAAATTTGTATTTTCAATTTCACAAACGTCTATAACAAAGGTTAAGCATGTAAACCATGCATGTGCACAATTCAGTTTCATTTTATTTAAAAAATGAAAGGGAAATTGAGCGTGAAATCTTTGGTATGAAATACTTTAGTAGTTTCAAATGCGGTGGGATACTGTGCCTTAATGTATTAAAACCTTGTCTTTAAATACAGACCATTTAAAGAACTCCATCTCCATTACATCTGTAGTTTGTTTTTTGCGATCTACATATATGTGTTATAGATTTATGTACACCTCACCTGTGGAAGTTGTTCTGGCTGGAGGACACCACTCCCACGTTGGCCACAGACAGGACGTGATTGCTGATGGCCTGGCTGGAGGCGTTTGCTGTTGCCATGGTGATGGTTTCCGAGGTCTCATTCATGCCGAGGAGCTTACCTGAGGAGATGCAAAAAGAAGGACGGTGTTTGTTTGTAACCCTCGGACACAGACCTGAACACAACACTTGACCAAAAACTGTAATATTATTATTCATTCATTTGTGATGACCATCATTGTCTTGTTTTCACCTCTCTTTTCTCTCTTTCAACCATCCTCTTTTCTTAATTGTGTCGTATAAATACAAAGAAAATGAAACAAAAAAAAACAAATACTATAAAAAAATCTACCACGGTCCTCTATAAACAAAATGCACTAAAATAATATATATTTTTTTATGATTGATAAATGACTCACCGATCAAAAATAGAAAAGAACATTTAAGTAACTAATCATCAGAATATAGGGACCCACTCCATGTGCTTTTAATAATAATCAAGTCTTTGAAATAAAAAACAGAGACAAATGTGCACAAGTTAAGTAGGAATAAAAAACGTCTTAAAGGCATATATGATGAAAAGCTGTTAAATGAAAGAATTCATTAACTTCATTGAATTGTTATAATGCTCGAGAGAAGAGGGTCCAGCGAAGCAACTTGTTCTTCTCTGCTCGAGCCGCAGCTTTGTCTGAATTTTATTCAGCCGCACTCTAAGCACCACGTGTGAAGATTAATTAAGAGAGAAGCAGCATTAGAAGGCACTTAAAGAGCTGGCTGATGGCTGAGGTATGAGTACGCTCTCCACTCTCAATGGCTGCCGCCGCGCGTGGCTTCACAGGTGTGTGTGCTTAGTGGGTTTGTGTAGGAAACAGCATTAAGTGCTTCGTAAGAGGAAATGCTTTTTGCTTTAATGAGATAAGGGTAAGGAAATGTTTATTAGCCATGGACAAGGGTTTTATGTATCTATTGATGAAAATGTATGACTGTTACAGAAAACAATGAAAAAGAAGATGGGAAATAGAATTATGACTTATTTATATGACTTTTAGGGAGTAGATCTGATGATATTTTATTTTTCAATGATAATGTTTATTTCTATGTATTACTTATGTACACACAAAATTACAAGTTTGATAAAAGAGGTTGTTGTATTTATATATATTTGTTAAAGGTGGAGTCAGCAATTGGTTTTTAAAAACACGGAAGAAGAGTTGATGGGTAGAAGTTTGTAAGTTAGTGAACCATGGATGATGTAGCTCATGTCAACAGCGCTGTTCTCCCGCCGCCGTCTCCTCCTCTCAAACAATAGTCAGACCTGTAAACCTGCTCTCAATGGCTTGTCCACGACAATAACGTTTACTTATGAGAAATGACATGGATAGCCCGCTGTTTTTAAAATCTGTAAAGGTTCGTGTCTAGAGACGATAATGACTTTGATGAATTACCTTGCTCCTTGCTGAAATCCTCCTCTGTCATGGAGCTGGGCATGAACAGCTCTCCTACAGCCGGCTGAATGGACACACTGAACTGGTCCTCCTTGGTGCTGAGGCAGTGGAGAGAAGAGCACAGGAGGAGCATCTCATTTACCATCAGATATCTAATCTCAAAAGGTAATTATGACTCTTGTAAATTATTATTTGATTTTCTGCATTTCAAATATGGAGAAAAACAAGTGCCTCAGAGCGTTTGTGTGAGTGTTTCTGCTTTGTTGGGAGTATTAAATGTTTCTCCTCTGAGTGTTTTGCAAAACACACTCTGTGAATGGCATTTTGGGCCGGATTGATTCCCCCATCCTGAACAGATTTTCTGATAGCGTTATTGATCGTCTGAGCAGCAGTGCCAATGGCATTCTGCAGGTTGATTTGGGCTGCGGCTGATTACTGCGGGAATAATTGTTATCCCAGTGAACTGGGATCAATCGTGGCTGATGTCTCACCTGGGAGTGCTGGCACAGAGAGGCTCGGAAAACGAGAATTAACAAAGAACAGATGAAAGCAGGTAAAGAGGGGAAGAGAAAAAGCAAATGGGCTAAAGAGAAAAAGGAAAGATTAAGTAAAAAAAAAAAAAAACAGGCATGGCAGAGAATACAAAGTGAAAGATATATACGTACACCTGGAGATCTGAGTGGAAGAGAACAAATGCTAGAGATGTGCAGATCTCAGGCCGTCTTACCACAGCTGGAAGTTGGCTGCTTGTGTGGAGTCGCTGAAGTCAACACCCATGGAAACCGTCACAGAGGCCTCTGGCTCCAGTCGCTCTGAGGGAGGAAAAGTGGGGAGGAAAAGATGAGAGAAGAAACGGAAGAGTGAGTGACAAGGGCACAGTGGTGCATCGTCGGTAGAGGAGGGAGAGAGCGCGGGGAAGGTGGAGGGGGGGAGAAGGGGTGGGCAGCATCAGAGTGGAACAGACAGGCATCCACACCACTTGTGTTTTCTACTTGACAAAGCAAGGCCACCGTGTGTGAGAGATCTATCCTTCAATCTCATTCCCTCCACACCTCCACCAGCCGCTGGAAAAAAAAAATGAAGGACTAGCATATTTCCAAAACAACAGGCTTGTCAAAGAGAGCATCAGCATCACGGAGATGGACGGAGAGGGAGAAACTCCAAAAGAGATCTAAGTAAAAGTCAAAAAGGCACTGAAGAGGGAGAGTGTACGGGCAGCTGAATGCCAGAGAAGGAGGAGGAGGAGGAGGAGGAGGAGGAGGAGGAGGAGGGAGGTTGAGGATAAGAAGAACACAGACAGACAGAAACATCCTCCACGCTCCCCCAGTCGGCCCGTGTTTCTCTCTCCACGGAGCAGGGCTATTTCACTCTATAACTCTTTCTGAAGCCGGAGCAGAGCGGAGAAGCAGAGCAGAGGGCTCCAGAGGAAACCTTGTGAAAACAGAGCCATCATGGACTCACTTCGAAATCCAGACTTCACAGCTTCTCTCACAGGATTGGTTTTTTTTTGTATTGCTTCTCTTTACTGATCGTCCATGTCCACTTATACACTATACAAGAAACAATGGGGAATGTCACGCAAAGTCAGAAGTACTATGTGTAAACCACTTTTGTTAAGATTGCAAAGTTAGATCATCCACAATCAATTTCCATCTTACTACTGAAATGAGTCCTACAGACACACACAGTCACTAAGCAACCTATGTACATTGTGTCGTATCCAGGATCATTCAAGGACTAAAGAAGAGATTTCCATGAAATGTGGAGAAAAGAGTTCAGCTAGAAGCCGCTCAGTTTTTGGATGGATTCAGATCCAAACACTTTCAACTCTTCTCTGTTGAAAATGAGGAAATAGACTATTTCTGGGAGAGTGTACATATTCAGAAAATCTTGACAGGGCATGTCAAGTGGAGAGATCAAAACATGGTTTCACAAGTTTAATTTCTGCCTGTTTAATTGTGTATTCTATAACCACTAACAGTAACACAAAGGTGACACATGGTAAGTGCTCTTTGCAATATTTCTTAGACAAAAAAACAAACACCCATGTCTCATCCGTTATCTAACCCACAACAAAACAACACAACATAAAGCTTTGTCTGTATTCATCGTCTGCAACTTATCCAAATCAACTCCAGCCGCACGCTCACAGTGGCCAAGCTCAATCGATCCAAATTAGCCAGTGTTTGGCTGCTCGAGTTCCTTCAATGCCCAATCAATCCCCTGCAATCGACAGCTTTAACGTGCTTCACCGCACACTAGGTCCGTGTGTGTGTGTGTGTGTGTGTGTGTGTGTCCAGAGAAAAAGAAAATGTTGAGGGACTATTGTTCTCAGCTTTATTATAACGATCATACAACAGTGTGATGTGAAATATGGAGTTAGGGTGCATCTGTCGATACTAACAAACAGGAACACGCTGACTAGGGACAGGGCTATTTGCTGGGCTGACAGCAATCACCTATATAGGTTTTTGATAACATAATAATCATTTTATATCTGACTGAGAAAACAAACAGAGAAACAGCAGCGCTCCATTCTGGAGAAACGCTAGAAACAGAAGATTGAAATAAATGTAGTTGTTCACATCACAAAGGGGAAAAAAACATTGCGTTAGTATGGCACCTTTAATCTGCGGCCATGTTAGTGCAGATGAATGACAGAAAACATGTTAGTAGAACGTCAGACAGTAAGGACAGGAAAATAAAAATAAAGAATATTAGGAGTCTAATTCTAAATTTCTCATTTGTTGATATTGTTCTTTATTGCAACACGACATATTTAGAGATATTTGTAATCTGGCAATAAATGTATATTATATATTACAGCTTTCATTTGTATAGTACATTAATCAAAGAGTCATCAAAGGCAAATTGGGACAAGCCTTTAGACTAACTGGCCAGTGGGAATATTAAATTGATGTGAAACCTGTACTCACCGATAGTGTTGAAGCAGTGGATGTTGAGGCTCGCAGGGTTTCTGTCTCCTATATGAACCTCCTCCAGACTATGATCGGAGTTGTTGGTCAGTATGACCTGCACTGCCACCATACTGGGCTGATACAGACATGGCTGCCTTGGGAAGTGGTACTTGGCCGAGAGCCCCTTTCCCGTCATGTGGTGAAGCAGCTCGTAGGTTTTCACGGGACCAAATGACGGAGTGGTGACCTGAGACAACACAGGAAGGAAAGGGAGTGAGATGTTGTGTTGTTGTTGTTGTTGTTCTTGTTATTGTGGTGCAAACAAATAAGTTTGTATTGGATGTCTGAACAGTCTCACAGGAATTAAGAATTGATTGCGTTGCAAACAATTGACGAGACATGATAACAGCAGAGCAGTGGTAGAGATGGGATTTTAAAAAAAGCTCCATTGCTCTGCACATAAACACAATATCAGGGGACACTTGCACATCATACTGCAAATGCATCCACACAAGAGGAAAGATTAACACAAGAATCTCCGTTCCTTCACAATCACATATATTCATGCAATTCCCTGCATCCAATCAGCAGACAGAATGCTGTACTTCTGCTCTGTGGCGAGGGACAGAGGGATGGCTGCCCACCACCACCACCACCCCTTCCTTCATTAACTCTGTAGGGTAAAGGCGGGCCCATTTATGCAATGTTCTAAATCAGTGCAGTTAGATGGAAATGGGCTGGATGCTCGGTCAAACCAGGCAGAATAAAAACAGCCACTAATGAACAGAAACACAAGTGCCTGCACGGGCCCAACCTGCCGCTCGCAGGCCTTTTTTAAAGGGAGGCTTTTTACCTTTTCAGAGGCAGGAAATTACATTATCTCTGAGAGGTGGGGAGAAGAAAGAGGGTGGAGTATTTCCTCTCTCCTAAAGATCAGGAATCTGCCTCACGCTTGGCAACACAAGACAATATGTAAATAAAAATAAATATGTATGAAGTATATATATATATATATAAACAGAATATATAAATGAAGATACTCCCATTAAATCTTCACAAAAGTATGACAACAATGTTTCTTTTTTCCTCAGTAAAAGTCGAAGAGGTCCTTCTGTCTCGAGTGACAGCGCTAATTAGTTAGATTCAGCAGAACGAGTAATGCCGTTTCACACCCTCTAAAACACTTAGCACCTGTCTGTAGTCGTACGCCGACACAGGGACAACACTCAGACAGATGTACATCAACCTGGTGTAAATGAGTTTAGACAGTTAAAAAAAAAAAAACACTTTCAAAGAAGTTGACAAAAGAAAAAAAAGAAAAGGTGGTGGGCAAAAAGAGAGAGACGAGTGATGAAGTTATATATATATATATCTATATATATATAGATATATAGATATATATATATATATATATAAAAACAACAGGCAGTGGTGAGAAACAGTTCCTGTAAACAACAGATAAAACAGGATGAGGCAAAATGCGTGAACTAATGAAGCTAATTGAATATGATTGAATATATACGCAGATAGAGGCAGGCACCAGCTCAGAGTGTTTTTGAGTGGCGTTAGTTGTTTTGTTGTAGCTGAACATGCTGCCCTGCATGTTCCGACTTGGGCAACTTGTCATGAGGCACGTGTGGATGGAGAATAGGTTTGACGTACGCAACAAGTGATGGAGACAAGGAACCAGCGAGTTTAGAGTCTGGTGAGCTGAAGTTAAAGACAGCGACATATGCATGAAGCAAAAGGTTTCAAATTAGAATGTAAGATGATCTCATGAATCGCTTCTATCATCACTGTGATGATGACATTTAAATCACCTATAACTCATTATTACTGCAGGATCTATTTAATGCCCTAATCATAAGATCAGTTCTTCTATGGATACTCATTCTGATTGCTAAAGCAAACGCTTTCAGTTATGTTTTCAAGTACATCTGTAATTTGTAAGGTTGATCCCTTAACTGCAGAAGCCAACTGATTTTAAAATAACATGCAAAACTGATGCAGTCTTAGAGTGCAATAAACCCCTGTTTCACTAAGGTCATAGAGTTTAGAAAAGTTAATTGACACTGAGAGGTAATCCATCATTTCCTCCATTCCATGTATCTTGGAGGTGTAGGGCTAATTAGCATAAACACAGTCCATAGATACAACAATGTCAAATATGAGCGTCTAATATGAGATTGAGTTCAGGCACCGGATTAAAAAATATGTAAACTACAGGCGGCCTGAGTCGCATCAGACTGAGAATAAACCTGATCAACAGCATCATCTCTCCATCCCTTTGACAGACGACCGTCCAAGTGCCTGTAAAGGAGGTCAAACAAACATTTGTTGCCACGCCGCAACGCCACTGCGCCCTCGCCAGCGCCCGTCACGCCAGCGCCGGCCTGCAAATTTATTGGGCCACTTTTGGATGTGTCAGAGCAGTCGGTGTCGATAAAGCTGGCCGTAATGTTTGCCACCCCATCACAACAGAGATTTACCTCCCTGACAGACACATCCTGCTTCAAGGTCCCTGTCTTGTCGCCGCGTCCTGAACAGGCGGCAGCGGCGGAGGCAGCGACAGGAGGGGGGGGGGGGGGGGGGGGGGGGGGGGGGGGGGGGGGGGGGCGGAGCAGGACAGGACTTCAAACTGCTTATTATCACCAATTTGACACAGTGGACAGTTAAAGCCTGACACGGGTGCCCACACAAGCCCCTTCACCCTTCAATCCATTGTTGTCCTGTTGCGAGGCACGAGCCCATAACACCTCAAGTGTAAATAAGAGGGATGTAACCTTGACTTCTCTTGTCAGTCCCTCTTTGGGTTTTTTATCCCCCCTCCGTTTCTTTGGCTCCCGCTCTCTGTCCTGGACAGGAAGGAGGGAGGTGACAAAGAGGCAGGAAGTTGATTGAGAGGCTCTATTATGCATCAACTTAAAGGAAGCCCCCGTGATGGATGACACAGACACCAGTCACCTTCAGAGCCCGGACGCCGCGTTCCCGACATCCTCCCTGGCAAATGACCTGAAAATCCCGCTGACATATTCAAAAGGGGGCTAACCGCAGCCAGGCAGCCTTGTGCCGCGTGCATAAGAAGGCCAATTTAACAGAGCGGGTGCCGGGTGTACAGAGATGTATGGACACATATTGAAAATCCATTTCTGGTTTTTTAGACAGCGTCCGCCTCCATCAGCACAGGACAGGATTTCATTATGCTGCACAAGAGCTGTGTGGATTAAGGTGAGAGACATATGTTTGACTTTAAAGCCTAATTGTTCCCTTCAGTCAAGAAGATGACAATTAATTGAGGGGCATCACAAAGACCTTGACAGCAAATTGCATTAAATAAATGTTACTACAGCCTTTTTAAAACTACCTTAATGTAACAAGAAGTCTCTCTAGCGCACAAAGACAGGGGTTAGTTCATTTATGCTAATTTGTCGCCAAATTAGATGTTCAAAAATGATTAATTTTGAAATTTTCCATTAAAGAACATTAGCAATAATAGAGGAGTGTTATTCAGGAACAGTCGCGTCCTTCCCTTGGCTTTGCAAGACTTCTGAACAAACTGACAAGACTTCCTAACAGAATATTTCCTTGACACATTTTTACATTAATTATCAAATTACCTGTGAACTATTTTAACAAATAATCCAAAAATGTCTACAAGAATTCATTTTTGAGAAGTTGTTTGTTTCATTTAAGTCACAACTTCTTCATCTGTTTTGCTCTCATTTGAACCGTTCATACCTACCAATATAGGAGCATGTATGGTAGCCTTCAGTTATTATTATATTGGCACCTGCTCCTGATGTAAATATAAAGGTCTCTCAACAAAAGATTTGTTTTTACTTAGATAAAAAAAAGAGAAGTTGGTGTTAAGACCTACTTTAAATGATGGATACACTCAGACACTGACACAAAATCAGAGCTCACTTAGTGAGTGAAACTATCTATTAAGAAAGTGATGTTGCAAACACTTCCCAAACTGGCTGCATGGACCACAGCTCTCACTTGCCGTATCCGTGTGGGCATTTATTCCTATTTAAGAGGCAATCTCTGCGGTTTGAGTGGCAGTGGGAGGTTTGGAGGGCAGGGGCTGCTAGATTCGTGGCGCTGAGGGTCCTCCTGCCGATTCATAATTAGACATGAACCCAGAGCGCCCACTACGGAGGAGGTCAGAGGGCCGAGAAGGGAGACGGAGGAGGACGAGGGGGGTGAGCTGGCGCCCGCCTGATGGACACCAAATGAACAAATTATGATGGCCCCCTCTGGGCGTGATGGGGTCAAACACCCTGCGCCCCGCTGCTGACAGTTCAATTTCCCCCCAACGCGGTCCCATTCGCTGACTGCTAATTATGAATGAAAAGTTATCAGCCGCGGCCGACCCGCCGCACACACGGACAGCGGTCGGAAGGGGTGCGGGGAGGGTGGGGAGGGATTTAAGAGGCATTTGTGAGAGATCCTAATGTCAAAATGTTATTAGAGAGAGCGGCAGTATGCAGAGAGCAGGGAGGGGGGGGGCGGAGGGGGAGGTGGGTCAAAGACAGTGACCAGGGTTAATCTAAATGCCTTTGATAACCATGCAGTAATTCTCTAAAAGGGCCGGAGCGCTCAGCTGAGACAGACTCGCTGCCTCTGTGGGCAGATTGCAGAGAAATAGAAATGACACTAGGACCAGAGTGTGTGTGTGTGTGTGTGGGGGGGAGAGTGTGTGTGTGTGTGTCTGCTATGGAAGTATGTGCATGTGGGGAGGGGGTGTGTGCGAATAAAGGTGAGGTTATTTACCCTTGTCTATGAATCCCGATGCCCATCATGTATTTATGCATAGAATTGACTCTAAATCAGATGTTGATGTGCGAAAAGTTCCCTGTTCTAATCTGCATTTCTATTCTCTATTACTCCCTGGCCTTCACCTGAGGAGGAGGAGGAGGAGGGGGAGAAGGAGGGTGACTAACAACCAAATTGCGCTGCATAAATGCTGGCCTGAGAGCAGCTGTCAATCATACTGACTGACAGGCGGGCAGGGCTGACGGGCAGAATTTAGAATAACTCGCCACAAGGCTAAGAACAGCATCGGAGCTAAGACAGTGCAGACGCCATTCAAAGTCATCAACATGCAGGAAAACTGTTTACCATTACAAGTATGTACTTAGAAAGCTCAGTCACTTCAGAAGCATCATTAACATGAGGCTGCGCTTCACCTACAAGTATTTACAAAATATTACGTGGTGACATGCAGCATTCCAGTCATGTCGCACAACGTAAGGCATCGCTTAGTTATAATGAAATTTCAATAGGTGTGGATTTTGTCCATTATGGGCAACTGTGTAAACATGGGGACCTTCCCCGTCATCTTACACACTACCTGACCATTGAAAAACATCAAAATATATGTCAAAGAAGAATGTGATCCACAGAGAAACTGGAACGAACTGACATTGAAACATTATCAAAACCGTTAATGTGAGAACAAGAACATTAAGTGGTTAAGCTCAGAAATGAAATATCAAGATATCCAGTCTAAAAGTAAATATATAACCAATATTTATATATCAAGGAATGACATTAATTGAAACAAACCCCTAATTAAAATAATTAAGTGATAGAGCAAACAATTGCGAAAATTAAAGCTAATATTGAAATAAAGCTAAATATCAAATAAGTGTGAATATGTGATTCACACTCATTACATTCTTTTAAAAACATGTAAACCTTTGTAATGTGAAATCCTCAGACAGTAGAAGTAGTACAGACCTGCAACTGAAACACAAAATAGATACAGCAGCAGCAGCAGAAAGAATAGTCTGGACATTTCCCTCCCAGGGGGGACGACAAGTTATAAAATACACTGAACATGCAGCGCCGCTCACTCGCTGAGGAGAGAAAGGAGCCGTCACACGAGGAAAGGTCAACCATCAGATATACACAACACGGAGACACAAGGGACGCAACATCTGACAGAGAGAGATGGAGGGTGACAGAGAGGAGAGATGAGAGAGACCGAGGCGGAGAGAGAGAGAGAGAGAGAGAGAGAGAGAGAGAGAGAGAGAGAGAGAGAGAGAGAGAGAGAGAGAGAGAGAGAGAGAGAGAGAGAGAGAGACCGGGAGGGTGGACTTATAGATGACATACAGAAATAGAGTTCAAGGGTGTGGAAGAGCAAAAGACTGTGAGGGTGAGAAAGACAGACTATAAGAGATACAGGAAACAGGCAGAGCAGTTGTAGCGTCCTGACTGGCTATAAATATAAGAAGGCAGAAAAAGGTCAATAGTTGGCGCCTGGTACAGAAATGTTCCACGAGGGAGAGAGGTTCATTTCACCAACTCATATACAGCTCTGCTGTTCTGTCAGTGTCAGACACAAAGGAACAATTGACTCTCCACACATGCTGATGGAGGAAATGTCATCCCATGTGCTCCTAATGTAGACACACGTCAGCGTACTAACCTGTATGGTGGAGGAGAGGTTGGAGAGGGACAGGCCCTCCAGGTCGGACAGGAGGCTCGAGGAGAGGACTGCAGGTGTTGGTGTGGTGGTTGTTGTCAGTTCAGGGGAAACTAAAGAACCAAAGGACAACAAAGGCAGAAACACACGTTGCGTCAACTGCAGTTTCCTTTTTTTCATTCAGCCATTGTCGAACACTAACATAGTCAACTTCTACATGTGCTGCTTTTTGGGTATCAATATTTGTAACATTTTTTTTTCCATTCTTATTTCTTTGCTGATATTCATCATGGTAACAAAACTACTACTGTGAAAATATGGTGGTGCAACATGGCAACCGCTAAAAAGTGGACCTGCGCCTTTGCCGATATAAAGAGCCTCCTCTGCTGAGATGGTTCTTTTGATAGATTTTTGAAACTGAATGAAACTCACAGTCGTCTAGATCCAGCAGAGAGACTTCTTTCTCGGACTTCACTTCCACCTAAAAAAACAAACAAAAGGAGAGGATGTAAGAAAGTCTGAGGAGCAAAAATTGACAAATCGATAGAAAAGTACTCAAGATCAGTTTTGTGCAGTTTCAAGTATGAAATGTCTCAAGTACTTCGACGGCGTCTCTCGAGATAAGGACACATTCATCCCAAAACCAGGCATCCCACATTTATATGTAACATATCTGAAATGTTCAAGGGCCATTCATGCAGAGTGTCACGTCACAACCGATTCACATCACCCGGTGCGACTGAGCCAGGCTTGTCAGGTGTTGACTTGTGGGAATCGAGACACGCACCTCTATCTTGCAACACAACAGGCCCAATAAAAATGCATTTATACATACGAGCACTTTTATCACCCTTTCTCCACGCCAGCCCCCCACCCCTCACCCTCCAACCCAGCCAACCAGGGCGCCATTCACGTCACATAAAGAACCATAAAATTCCACTCTGCGTTTTCCAGGCTGAGCAGACAGTTCGGAAAAAAACACAACGGGACAAACAAGGGAGTGAGGAATGAGAGAGAAAACAAACGATAAAAGTTAGAGGCCGTATCTGATCAGATCTTCTCTGATTGACGCCTGGTGGCGGTAATAGAGACGGAAACCTTGTTAGTAAATGGAGGTCTGCAGGAATATGAGACAGAGCGGTGTAGAGACAGACAGAGATGCATAATTCATAGGCTGAGCCCAAATGACAAATGCTATGAAATGAGAATTTCACATGGCAGAAGAGGAAAGGGAGGGCAAGACGTAATGGGATGAGCAGAGCAGGTTCAAAAAAGGTGGTGAGGGGTGAAACTGCGGGGAATGAAAGACTTGAAGAGGATAAGAAAATAAGGCTGATAAAAACAAAATCCATACGCATTACAATTACTTTGTCCTGCACTAATCTTAACATGATATTCTGAAAACACAAAGGACTAACATTTGGTTTAGGTTTCAGTTGGGCTGAAACTACACTTCTCCTTGGAGCTCATTTCAAGTTTTAGTATGAAGGATTTGTGTATTTGTTATTTATTATTTCTAAAGACACCAGACAAAGTTGACCCCTCCCTCTCTGTAACTAAAAAGTTACTTACAACCTATCAAATTATAATATCCTATCACCTTGGGTTTAGACTTCACGTTATTCTTCTTCGGCGCCACAGGAGAGTCCGAGTCGGTGTCGCCTTCAGAGTCCGACTCCGAGGCGGACGAGCTCTCAGCTGATGAGCTACTGGCACTGGCTACTGGTCCATTACCATTTTCCTCCGACTCACTGTAACACACAGGAGCAAAACAGCCTCAGACATAAGATCAATACAAGTAATAGGAAACATTTATTGCTGCTATTGAAATATTGGGCCTATTTCAATAATTTGTACTTGTTCTCTATGACGTACTGAAAAAAAACGAGTGATATTTTTCCTTTGCAACCCAAACAAAGCTTGTTTTGGACATGGTCAAGAACAGCAAAGATCAACGTGCTTGTGCTTCAACGTCACGTCCACTCAAAAAAAAGATTTCTCCCATCTTTTTCCTTTCTCTTCCACTTGCTCTGTCCCTCTTCAATTTGTCCCAATAATGAGTGTTTACTCCGCTTGCCTGGGATTTTCAGCCGTTAAATTAATGAGGGGAATTGTGACGGTAACTGGCTTTTTAACTTGGGCGATGATGAAAAGCCAGTATTAATTTGGCCTACAGATTTCATTTGCTGCGAACAGGAAAAAGTGATATAAATCACTGTGGGCCTGATTAGGCCCTGCCTGAAATGACTGGGCCATAATGAGGGCATTATGCTGTGTTTGTTGTGGAAGCACTGGGGTGAGCTGCTCTAATTACTGTGTGTATGTGTGTGTGTGCGCGTTTGTGTGTGTTGGAGCACTGGGGTGAGTTGCTCTAATTATACTCTCTAATGGAGAGAACAGGGTCAGCCGGCGGCCTGTCACACAGTGAAATCAGGTACATTCGGAGCGAGTTTGTGTGTCGGTGAGCAAATGAAGTGGAGTGCATAAGAAACTAAATTTGCCGCTGTGTAAGAGAGTGCGCGTGAGCATATTCAGTAGTAATGACTTAAATCTCATTCATTGGTAACACCAGGCTGCTAAATGACCAATCAAAAGTCATTATCCATTAGCCATGTAAATGTGGGCTACGCTACTGGAGGAAAATTCTCCTTGATTAGCTTGTTAATGGAACCCACAGTAACGATATTCAGGCAGCTCCGCCGGCCAGTATGTGTGTGTGTGTGTGTGTGTCTGTGAGAGAGAGGGAGAGAGAGTGGACAGGGGAATGACTATTCAGCACAGTCTAATACAACAGCTATGTATGAGTCACAGGACTGATGTGTAATTCACAATTTGTGGATCAGTTTTGTTAGATAATTGCATTTGGCGCAATAATCTCTTGACTTACATTTGTCTAGGAATTTAAAATAAGATTCCGGTCTGATTAATAAACACTGATTGTTCCTTTTAACGCTTTAGTTGAGTTGTGCTGACAGTGATGTTTTACTTTAATTCATATTTAAGTTTAAATTTATTCGATTATTTTAATATATTTTTTGCTTTCCAAACTTGATACAATCTACTCTATAATTCATTACCACCTTTATTAAAAGTACACTGTCAAGGATTAAGTCTAGTGATATATGTTAAATAAGTGACACTTCACTTATTTAAAACTTCACAAATGTGTACTTTGTCAGCAAGTGTGTGAAAATGCAAGTTTGAGGTAGATGCGGTGAAGATGGTTGCATCTTTACGAAGGGGAGATTAAACTGAGGAGAAGGTGCCAGCAGGTGCGCTGCCATATATAGATTAGGAAATGGCTGAAGTTTTGAACAGATGGAGGCTGATGCAGCAAAGCACTCATCACATTTGTTGTTGCCTGCATCTCTTCTCCACTGCCTCTCAAAAACACACACCTGTCCAATTAGCCGAGCCGCAGGGAGGAAAATAGAAAGAAGCAGGCAACATCTGGACACACTGGATTCACAGGGAAGAAAAATGATGCTTTCAGAGAGCAACAGACGGGAGGGATTTCATTGTACCTGTCAGGAGCAGCAGGCGGACTTTTCCTCTGCACCTCCTTCTTGGTCTTCTTCTGCTTCTTCTTCTTCTTTTGCGAGTCAGACTCACTGGAGCTCTCCTCAGATCCACTGGAACTCTTCCCAGAATCAGTAGAGGTCTTTTCTGACTCCTCGCTACTTTCCTGCTCACTCTCACTGCCAGACCCTGTACAGTCAGACAAAACAACATCAGATACATAGACAAAATTTAAGGGTAACCAACATGCAAATGTATTGTTCTGTGACTTTTCAAAAAGGACAAAAACAACCTCTCAAAAACAGGCACAAACCTTCACCACTGCTGCTGCTGCTGCTGCTGCTGCTGCTGTCTTCACTTCCACTGCTGTTAGACCCTTTCTCCTCTTTCTCATCTTCATCGTCCGAGTAGAACTTCTCTTGAGATTTGGATTGTTTGGCCTTCCCAACCAATGGTGCCCACTCTTTCACCTGGTGAGAGGAGGTGGCTTGTATCATTCAAAGTCTGACATATTTGCACAAACATGATGGGTACAATTATAAGTAAACAAGAAAGTATTTCTTTTTTAGCATTGTATTCACACTAATTGACTCCTGTTAAGAAAAATGTCTTAGAATTAGTCAATTAATTAAAACCGTTACTAATCGATGATTTTATTACCTGATGTATTTTCAATTAAACCTGCATTCAAACGAAAGCTCTGAATAAACCTCCATTCTCATTTAATGTTCTATTGCACTCTCCATTAGCTGCCACAAAGCAACAGCTTTTAAAGCTCTTAAAGTTTAAACTCATTCACAAAAATAGGATCAATATCATCATTCACTGAAAAACAGCCACTTAACTTTTTTAAGTTGAAGTTATAATGGGATAGAACAAAGTTGTTGTCCTCGAGCTGAATGTAGGGAGGTGTTAAGATAAACTTTTCCAACACAAGATGATCTCATATGAAAAATAGCTACACTTTTTATATTAAAATAAGGCTTTTATAAAAAGTGAGTAAGGAAGGCAGATTTCTTACTGGCTCGATGATCTCCACGTTTCTCACAGACTGGTCAGGAGCAACAGCTGGCCAATCAGAGAGCTCCTGGTATCCAGCAGCTTTAGTATTGAGAGTGTGGGAGAGTGTGCCCAGTTGGTAACGGTCCCGATCTGAAGTGGAGGAGAAGAGACAAAGATGGCGATGGCTGTGAAAATCCAAAGAAGGATGAATGTTTAAAGACCAAAATTAAGCTGATGAATGGTGAGAAAAGGAGAGAGGAAGTAACATAACATAAGAAGAGGAGATTATATATATTGAAGAGGCTATGATATTAACAAATGTTAACAAATGAACAGGGTTCACACATTTTCTTTTCCCTCTCTCTAGTGGTCAGCACAGTGGAATAATAAGTGTCTGTTCCTCAGGAGGAGTGATCCAAAAACTCTGTGTTGCTAGCCAAAGAGTGAAAGAGAGAGGGAGAGAGAAAAGAGAGAGAGAGAGAGAGAGACAGAGAGAGAGAGAGAGAGAGAGACAGAGACAGAGAGAGAGAGAGAGAGGAGAGAGAGAGAAAAGACTTCAGACATGAATATTAAGAATGACAGGGGTGGTTAATGCCTTCCATAAACATCCAGTAGGTGAAAACCGCCTCAGAATTTTAATGCCATACGAGCCCGTTTCTGTCGCTTTTATCAATGTAGGCGAGAGAGGGAGAGGGAGAGGGAGAGAGGGAGAGAGAGAGAGAGAGAGAGAGAGAGAGAGAGGGAGGGAGGGGTGCAGACGAGAGAGATTATTTTCCCTCTCAGTGTCTGGAAAAAGGTTAGCATTGGCTCAATAATTTACCCATCTCATTAGTCCCAGGCAAAGGGGTCTGACCTAACTGCCCTTCAGAGAGACAGACACACCAGAATCATAAAATCACCGTCTGAATCAACTTCGCATACGAGCGACAGTGGAGCCGCTGAACGTGAAATAAAAAGATCCAGTTAATATGTGGAAGAGGAGCTGCGGCTAATGTGACATTTTCTACTTATTTAGAGGATTTAATGCTTTGAAATAAGGATAAGTGGTTGATATCAGAGATGTATCACCCACCTTTGAAGGCAGACTCGAGCACCGGCGCCGGTTTGGGAGCCAGTAGGATGCGGCGAGCGTACTTGTTGAGAGCCCCGCTCTTCTCGCCGGGGACGATGAGCTGTCTGATGAAGCGCGTTCGGTCCCTGATGTCATAGTTCTGGTCGTATTTGCCGAGGTTCAGGATGTACTGGGTCAGCAGTTTAGTCTACAGGGCGAGGAGGAGAAGTTGGGTGCCATGTTAAGACATCAGAGAAGGACAAAGGATACACAAAATAGAGTCATTTGAGCAATGCCATATTTTCTCTGTCTGTCACACCTGCCTCATAATTCATCTGAAATAAGCAAAACCCTTTTCCTCTGTCTCAGAGCAGGTTGGAAAAGCACTTGCACGGACATACATAATTTAGCAGGCATAAAAACAAAACTTACGGCTGCTGTGAAGCAGGAATAATAACACAAATCTTTTACTGCATTGACTTTGTGTCTCCCTCGCTCCTCGGCTGGCACATTCCAAAAGAGCAGGAGGTTTAATGATGTGCTCGTTTGGGGTGGAGGCGTCTGGGCTCATAAACCCGGCTCAGAGGCCAAAATGGCCCCATCTCACTGAATAGGCCTGCGGACACAAGTGGCGCTTTGAGATGCACCATTACATTAGAAACTGTCTCCTTCACAGGCGTATTTTCAAAGAAGGCAGTGAAGATGTGCTCAAATAATGCAAAAAAAACCTTTGAAAAACAACCCCTGTACCATACTTGGATCAATATAATGGCAGCGTCCCAGTGTTGGTGTCATTCATCCCTAACCTGTTTAGAGTTGGTGAGGTAGAGCTTGGCTGCCAAGTTGACCGTCTGCAGCTTGACAATGTCCTCTTCCACCGTGAACGTCTTTGCCATCTTACGCAGAACGTCAGGCGCTATCTTTGGAACCCGCTCGCAGTATTCTCCCATCAGCCACAGGATGCTGGCTCGGGCCATGGGGACCTGACAAGAGGAAAACATCACCTCTTGTCAATCTACTTCCTAAAACAGTTCACCGGTGCAAACATGCTGAAATCGTACAGTGATGTTGTCGAAGAGCTTGGCCATGTGTTTGATGATCTCGCTGTGCTGCGTGGGCTGCGTCTGAAGCAACTTCTTGATCACCACCACGCTCTCTGCCACCACAATCTCTGCAAACACGAAACAGGTTCTCATTAAAACCGCACAGCTTCAGTGTCTCATTTCACAGAGGGAGCTATAAAAGATGCGGCAGATGTTTTACCATCTCTGTTGGAAAGCAGCAGAACCAGACCGTTCAGACAGGTGTCGGTCACCTCAGTGATGTTGGTGGCACATCTGCCAATGGCCTGAATTGTAGCTGCTGCAAAAGCCTTGTCCTGACTCTTCACGTAGGTCTGGAAAGAAGAAGAGATCGAGGACACGTGAAGAGAAATGTGACTTCTCAAAGGTCTGAGATCAGCCGATGGTCCTCACTAGGAAACACAAACCTGAAACTCTCTCAGAATGGTGGATATGTTGGCTTCATTGGCGAGGTTGGTCAGAATCTCCAGCTGCACAAACCATCATGGTGATTCATGTTAATCATTCGGTAATTAAGTGCAGGTACATTCTGCTCAAAAACTATTCTTACATCTTAATCAAATGTATTGAAGCACATAGTATAAGACACTAATGCACAAAGCAAACGGGTACCTTCAGTGTTTTGACGTGTGTGGAGTCTGTAGATCGGACATAGAAGCTTTTCATGTAGGGCTCAAACATCCCCTGTTTGAAGAGAGTTCGTGCATTTATACATCCCTCATCACCGCACGACACCGTTGCTGCTCTCGTGTCACAAAACACACTTACCTTTCTCTGAATGGACATTGTGGCGATATTCTGAAGCACAATGTACTGCACCTCTCTACAGAGGAGAAACAAAATCTCATCAACATCGAAAAGGATACAAGGCGGAGACGAAACAAATGAGCAATATGTTTTAACACCACCTGTGGCTTCTTAGCAGTCGCACCAGTGACTTGGTGACAATGGAAACTTCATGTTTGGGAGCCAGATGCCAGTAGAGCTGAGCGACAGACATCACCACCTGGAATCAGAAATGAAAAGGATTCTTTGATAGACATACATTTATTGAGTTGCTTTTAGATCATCTCACGGTCTTTTTCCCGTCTTTGATATCCGTTACAATTTTCAGCCACTTTCTACAAGCAGCCGCTCTATAAGGTTACTTCTCACTTGATTTGATGCTTTTTAACACTTTGGAAAAGCACTTTCAAACTTTTAAGTGCTTTCGTATTATTACAACACCTACAGTGCAGCACCATCTGTCAGCCCGGGCTAAAATAAAACACCCTCATTCACACGCGTTTCATAGGGCTCCGCAAAGGCACTCATGACATAACTCTATAGAGGTAATTTTTCAGTAACGCTTTAAATAGCCAGAGGACGTGTGTCCATCATGGCAGGCAGAGTGAAAGGGTTCACGCGTCTATGAAGATGGAGGACGTCGCTGTGTTGTCTTGAGTGAAGATGCAGCGTGTCACATTTTAATCAACACTTTCATTTGGGGGCATTTTTTTCTCCTGCCGCTGCGCAGCGACACAGACCTTGAGACTCCTGGGTGATGGAGATCTGCACTCACAGTAACACTGCAACATATATATCTCTACCATGAATCCATTTTCACCCAAATATGCGGCGCTGCTCTACAGCAGGGATGTGCATTTACTCCCGTGCCTTAGATTTATGTGACCAGGTGTAAACTTTATTGTGCAAGGTTGTTGAAGTGATGCTTGTGTTGTATTATTGATGGGGGTTAATTAGAAACAGTGCACAGTATATACTGTATATGGTAGTGGCAGCATTCAATGTTGTCCACCTTCTTTTATAGGCCAATGTCGAGCTGTTTTCAAACATTAAGTCTGGTCTGTGCGGTTGGGTCTGGACTTTTTCCAAATTCGGCCTTTCAAGAAACTCTACAAATCGTCTGACTACACCAACGACATTAATTAACTAAACAGGTTCAGAACAGAAACTGTCCAGAACTTTGAGAATGAATGCCAAATGACTTAATACCCATAGGTGCATTCTTCACCTTTACGTCTTGAAGTAGCATAGGTCTGTGTTTGTGTGTGTGGCAGACTCACAGCAGTGTTCCTGCTCTGCAGCAGAGGTTTGGTGTTCCTCAGCAGCAGTCTGTGATCTGGATCCATGATGTACGTCTCGGCCGCAGTCTTCTCTTTTTTCTCCTCAGAATCAGAGTCATAAAACGCTTTTTCATTGTTCTCATCAAATGTGGCACCCTGAAACACAAACAACACGCTAAGGCTTTTAACTGTGAGCAGTGAACCTTCAAATATCCACCTGGCTTTGGAGGGAAAAACACCGACTGATGCACTGTGAGCTACAACGTTGCAAAGTTCAGCCAAAGGAGAAATGGCCAGTGATTTGAGAACAATGAGTAGTGCAACACCACAGTATGAAATATTGTTGTTGATATTACTAGGGAATCGCATGGCACAGAGTATCAACAGCATTTTGATTCACACAGAGAAGCCTTAAGTGTGAAAGTAAACAATAACTAACTACGGTACATGGATTATGCCTCCACATCGTTTCTGGCTCTAAGGATGGTGGGGGTCTCACCTCCTTCCATGGACTAACAAACTGAGTTCTAGCGTAGCGGGTGAGCATGGAGATGATGACCACCTGGCCCCACTCCTCCACATCCACCAGCAGGTTACACAGCTTCCTGTAGTTCTTATGGATCAGGTCGATGCGATCTGGACACACCTCCTCGAAGGCCATCACCACACTGCCGGCCACCAGCTACAGATCAGAGAAAAGAAGAGAGGAGGATATGAAGCAGAGATGGAGGGGAGATGTTTTCCCAACTGTTCTTCATCTATACCTGTATTTGATTGCTAATGTGTTTTTTTTGTTTGTTATTCTTAATTATAGATTTACCGCAATATTAGAATTACAGCAAATGGAAATTCTACGAATTTACAAATCAAACAACAGCTTTAACTATTTCACAAACCATAATAGACCATCTCCTGAGAAATGAAACACTGGTTAACAGACATGACCCTGGTCCAAACAGGTACTATAATTGCACTTGGAGGGAAAAATAACACACCATGCCAATTTACAACTCTGATTACGATACAGTCGCTTCTGCGTCTAAGTAGTTAGCCGATAATTAAAAAGGAAAAAAACGTTTGCCTTAAAGTTTTAAGTGTCTTATTCTATACAACCCTGTGAAACAAATCTGTCAATAAGTGTTTTCGCACATCTTCCTTATAAATTAGAGTTTTCTTCTCCTCTGGTACAAATCTCATTTTGTGTTCAATTCACTGGGAGAGGAGAACATGGAGGAAGCCGCAGCTGAGAGAGTCAATAATCAACTATATTTCATTGGTAGGAGGGAAAAACCCATTTGGCCATTGCATGCCCCCCTGCCACCATGCTGCCTGCTGGCTCACTGACTGACTGCGAGGCTTGAGTGAGTGACATGGCAGTGTATTAATATGCAAACAACATTATCACGGGCAGGCCGGGGTGGAGAGGAAGAGAGAGGGAGCAGAATCCGGTCTTCCCAATTAAAGCCTCCTGGCCCCCGGTGGCCCTGTGGGAACCCGGTGCGTTTACCCATCAGCGTTGTCATGAGCCTGCATTGATTGTGTGTGCATCGTCGTGTGTGTGTGTGTATGAAATAAGTATGTGCACGACTCCCGCCGGCGGACGCTCTAGGAAATCTGGATCTTAAATCAGAATGATCATTAGCCTTTCTGACATTCATTTCACTGATGCTGATGATTGAATCGACTCAGGATCAGAAAACTACATTTTATGGTATCGAGTTGATAAAGGAAGTTATATTTATTGAGTGACCCACACGAAACACTGCGTTCACACTAGGAAAGGCCCTTGCAAGTGGATCCAGTGGGGTAATCACATGATAAGGCTAGCTTAATGCATCTGCGTGCAGGCTACTGCATGTACTAAATGTACTACTAAGTTGATGAGGTTCATATCGCTAATAAATATTGTAAACTGAGTTCTGAATCAAATCTAATCTCGGCACAGGTTATAGCTATAAATGTTGAAAGTGGATACATGAAAACTGTAATGTAATAGGATGATATAAAATATGAAAATACATTTCATTTACTGCCAATTCATGTGATGATAGCGTGTCACAATAAGTACAAACATCACACCATTCTAAAGCTACCGAGGCTGAATCTAATGAAGTCTCTTCATTAGATTCAGCAGCAGCAGGACAAATAACATTTTGGAGAGGGAGTGAACTGTGTGATCCATCTCTGGATTATAATAAACTGTGTACATTTTCTGTAAATATGTGGATTCAGCTGTTAAACACAGAAAAATCAACTCAAGCACAAAACCTGATATAGGCTATATTGTAGTTAAGTGTGCTACAGGAGATTTTATGGTTAATTTAAAGCATATTGTGGAATCATCCTGCAGCGAGTGATACATTGTATTCATGGAACAGTTCAATTACTTAACAAAACTACCGAGTATTGTTTGAGTAATACCCAGAAAATTACAGTATTCCTGTTAGATGTAAAGGTTGGTTTGCATTGTAACCATACATGACCCAACATATATTATATTTACTGTTTAAACTATTTTTTTACACAGTGTCTGATACTAATCCAAATACAGAGGCGGGGAACGAGATTCGATCGGAGGTGAATGAAGCAGAATAAGTCCCTATTCCTCCACATCAGCGGTGTCAAACTCAAATACACCGTGGGCCAAAATTTAAAACCTGAACAAAGTCGCGGGCCAACATTGAACAAATGAACCTTTTAATATGAAGCCAAACAAATGTTGCTTTAACATTGAATATGAACCAAGCAACGCCTATTACTATACAATATATATCTTAATAGTGGAGACATGCAAAATCAAATTTCAAATAAAAAGAACACATCAATGGCATTCATTTATTGAATAAATTTTAAATAAAAATCGTATGTCTCTTTTCTATTTGACAAGACAAACAGGTCTGTCTTTTACATATGTAAACAGATATTGTACCTCCCCACTTGCCTTTCTTTTCACCATTTCTGGAAAGGGGTCGCATGGTGACGGTTGTAGCGTGAAATCACTATGACTACTCTCACAGAGGAGAGGGCGTTTCTGGGTCCTGTTGTAATT
>JAFBJT010092294.1:75268-107055 GCA_016785325.1 Chascanopsetta lugubris | reverse complement strand
GCCCCCCGACACGAACAAATGGATCCACCTCGCAAGGTGTGACGGTGCTTACTCTGCTCATCATTTGTAAAAGAAATACTTGGCGCAGGAACGGGAACACCGGAGAGCGGCGGGGCTGCAGAGAGCAGCGTTCGCCTCTAGTCCTTCACAACTTTGAGCAGCACGAGGCTCACGAACAAATCTGTCTCAGGAGGGGGGTTCGAATTCCTTTGGTACAATCCGAGTCTCCCTTCCCTCTCCTCTTTAGGCTCTACAGGTCTTTGGAGGACTACGACGTCGTGCGCAGCATCTTCGGTGGTAAAGTCGGGACCAAGTCGATCACCTCCGCTGCTCTTCAGGCTGAAGCCAGCACGGACTTTGCCGAAGCCGTGAAGCTTTACAACGAGGTGCGTGTGTGAAGCCGTAGGCGCTCAAGTCGTGCAAGCGGGATGAGAGGAGGCCGAGAGGAGTGTGACGACGTTCCTCTTCACTGACAGGCGCTCAACATGGAAGACTGGGGCGACGGTGAGCCCACCGACTCCGAGAAGGACCTCTGGGAAGTTGCGGCAATGGAGGCCTACGGTCATCTGACTGAGTGGAAGTCTCTGGAGTACTGCGCCACAGTCAACGTGGATGGAAACAGCCCCCCTGACCTCGACAAGATGTGGTCCGAGCCCCTCTACCAGGTAACACAAGGGACAACGGTTTGCAAGTTTAAAGTCCGGTTTTACCACAACTGTATTCTTCCTCTTTTGCTCGTCCACCGGGCGCAGCCATGTGATAAAGTAGAGGTTGTAGCAAATGGAGTGTTTTCTTCACTCCGTCCAGGAAATGTACCTGCAGCACATGATCCGCAGCATGTTGAAGCAGCTGCAGCTCGGCCAGAGCGACCAGCGTCTCCTCAGCTTCGTGGACAAAGCCATGAAGGTGGAGGAAAGGAAGAAGCTCCTGGAGAGCCATTACAGCCAGGAGCTGAGCCTCCTGTACATCCTGCAGGAGGACTACGACCGGGCCAAGTACTACACCAACTACGCCATGCAGCTCTTCATTGAGGTGGGCTGGCACACCTGAATATCTGTACATATATGTTATTATATGTATATATTTGTTGTAGAGATCAGAAGTTGATGTATTTGTGTTTTCGAGTATGTGTGACAGCACCGACTCCTTCTCCTTTGACTCAGAACTACTCCAGTGTGGACACCCTGTTGACTCAGAGTCGTCTGACCATCCTTCAGTCGGTTCAGGCTTTAACTGAGATCCAGGACTTCCTGCTCTTCGTCTCCGGACCGGGTATGTGTCGGTGCTAACTTCCATTTTCAAACACAAGCAGCATTCTATGCAATTACCCATCTTGGCCAAAGTGATACCCATGAGATTGAATCATTTGATCAGTGTCTGTGAGTGCCCTCAAACGCCTCATCGGATTGTGGACTGAGCGCTATCCGGACCCCAAGGTCGACCCGGTGAACGTGTGGGATGATATCATCACGTCTCGGTAAGACGAACGGGCTTTGTGCTTATTTATTTTGCTTCCGATTCAAACCCAATCTGACGCAATCTCCGTGATTCAGGTGCTTCTTCCTGGACAAGATCAGGGAGAAGCTGCGAGGCCACGCCTCCGCCGACAGCATGGAGCTCGACGGCTCAGAGGAGCCAGCGGGCGACATCGACACGTTGGTGAATGACTGCAAGTTCAACATGAAGCTGCACATGGCCAACAGCGCATGGAAACAGGTAGAGGATCGTCCATTCACTTCTTTCAACACGAAGCGAACCGTGACTTATCGTAGCCGACGTTGTTTCAGAATAACTTTCCCGTCACCACCAAGTTGCTGAAGGATCTTCACAGAGTAGCCAGGACAAACAGGGGCCTGTTGATGCCGTGGGTCCACAGTTTTAGCGAGTACAGCCACAGACGCAGTCAGACTCAGGGTCCTGTGGAGCGGATCAGCACCATGCTGAAGACAATCCCACTCCTGGGTAAGATGCGTCTTACTTTACCACCGAGAGCGACAGTGGATTCCATGTCCTCAAACACGTTGAATCCGCTGAGGTTCGTCATGAAGAAGCTCCTCTCTCTCTCTCTCTCTCTCTCTCTCTATCTCTCTCTCTCTCGCCCGCCCTGCAGAGGACCTCCAGCCGGACTGCGAGAGCGCCCCAGCGAACGTATTCCGAAACCAAAAGATGCTCCAGGGTACGTCCTTCCACATCCTTGCCACGGCTGTGGGCAGGAGCCCGTCTGTGTTAGGAACTCTTGAGCCTGACAAAGCACAGAGGGTCGCCGGGTTGGCGGGAGCCCCCTGGCCCACTGAAGATACAAAGGTACTCCAGCGCTTCGAGTGCACGGATGAATGTAAGGACCGGTGCTTTGCGTCACTGTTTCCGTCTCATCCCGCAGGAGGTGGAGGTGGGGCTGCAGATCCGTGCGCTGCAGCTGCTGAGCGACGCCACCGGGAAGGCTGACGAAGAGCTTCAGTCTTACGCTCGGGACGGCGTGGAGATCAGCGGCATCACCCAGACGTACATGGCTTTGGCCGACTTCTGTGACAAACTTCTCCGGGAGGAGGAGCAGAGAGACTCCGGTCAGTTGTAATTGTGTCCCTCAGGTGTGATTCATTAAAGGGGGGTTGCATTGTCAGCAGTAGTGTCCTATTACTTTGTCATGTTATGAAATGATCTCTGCATTTACGGCCGGTTATACTTTAGAATGGACTGTGTCCGTTCGGTGCTTTGGCCACGTTATTGACTCAGTGCGCTTTACGTTACAGGATGTTTTTTTCTCTTCCAAATCAAGGTGCTTCATTATTTTGATCAAACATCTCATATTGATCCGATCGACTCAGATTATTACCACTGTGGCCTCAAACACACGCAGAAGGGAAAATCGTTTATGCTTAAAATGTCCTTGTTATATTATGATATTTATCCTGAGGAAATTCAAAAGTCTTCTGTCTCCATTTTCCTTTGCGTCTGGTCACAGAGAGCCGCTTTCCAGACTTCGGGGCTCTGCCCGTCCACGCGGTGAGGAGCACGTTGAAGGCGCTGAAGATGAACTCGGACGAAGCTCGTCTCAAGTTCCCTCGTCTGCTGCAGATCATGGAGTTGTACCCGTCTGAGACGCTGGACCACATGACCAAAGAGGTGAGGGTGTTGACAGCATGGATGCAGCGGAGAGTAAAGGGCCCACACGTTGCCTCGGGCCCTGATTTCGATGAGATCCTTCCTCGTAATGACACAGTTCCCAGTTTGACGTTCCAACGCTGTGCGTCTGCACTTAGATGTCGTCGGTTCCCTGCTGGATGCTCATCGGCTGGATGGCTCAGATGGTCGCCCTCCTGGACAAACCACAGGCGGTGGCGGTGCAGCACAGCATCGAGCAGATAGCCGAGTCCTACCCTCAGGCCCTGGTTTACGCTCTGATGATCAGCAGCGAGAGCTTCCAGTTTGAGGAGTCGGCCACGGGACACCAGCAGCGCGAGTTTGTCAACAGGTACATTTTCTAATTCATCGTGTGTTTTGCGCAGGAAAGTCAGAGCAGTGACTTCTCAGCGCGTTGGAATGGATATTGTCTGCGTGTGCACAGGTTGAGGGCCATGCTGGACAAAGGCGGAGCGGTGAAGACCTTTGTGGATGCGCTGCAGCAGCTCACGAATCCCGACATGATTTTTAAGGTACTCAGAGCAAATAAGCCGCTTTGTTCCGAGCTTTCGTATTGATGGATCTCTTTGCGTAGGATTGGTGGGATTCTGTGAAAAACGAGTTGGAGAAACCAAACTTTGCCCAGGAGCAGATGGCCGACATGTACGAGGAGATGCGCTCGTCGCTCGGGGAGCGGGACACGGCCGGTCACGGGAAGTTCCGCAAGAAATTCATCCAGGTTTGTTGCTCACTTTCATGGCTCAACGCGGAGCAGAGGAAATATGACAACTGGACTGGTTTCGTCTTCGCAGACATTTGCCAAAGCGGTGGAGAATCTCCTGGGAGCGAACGGCAGCGAGCTGTTTAAGAAGAGGAAGAACAAAGCGTTTCTGCGGCAGGTGGAAGAGCTGGTGGCAAAGATGCGCGGGTTTCAGGCGGCGCCGGGGAACCTGAGGGAGTACTCGCCCTGGCTCAGCGGCTTTAAAATGGATCTGTTCAGCAACGAGCTGGAGATTCCAGGTCGGTGGACGAGCACCTCTGCCAGGCAGCAGCTTTTCGAATCTCCTTCATGCTCAAATATCTTCCCTCTTTCCGTAGGACAGTACGACGGCAGATCCAAGCCGCTTCCAGAGTACCATGCAAAAATAACCGGCTTTGATGAAAGGGTATGCTCTCCTCTCATTACATATGAGGCTGTGATTGGCCGTCGGAGCGGACACCTGACCTGAGTATTCATCCTGTAAAGGTAAAGGTGATGTCCTCCATCCGTCACCCCAAGCGTCTGATCATCCGCGGGGATGACGAGCGCGACCATCCCTTCCTGGTGAAGGGCGGAGAGGACCTCCGCCAGGACCAACGCATCGAGCAGCTGTTTGGCGTCATGAACATTTTGCTGAGTCAGGACGCCGCCTGCACGCGCAGAGGCTTGCAGCTGCGCACGTATCAGGTCATCCCCATCACCACCAGGTAGTTGAGCCAATGCAAATGAGTGTTCTCCTTTAGTTTGAGAGTTTCTACAGCTTTTACTCTCATATTGATGAAGTGATTCTGCGTGTTTTACAGAATTGGCCTGATCGAATGGATGGAGAACACGTGCACTCTGAAAGAGTTCCTGTACGACACCATGACCGAGCAGGAGCAGCGACAAGCTCAGAGGTACGGGAGTTAAGCTTTGTTTGAATACGCTGAACATGTTTATGTCACTCTCTCTGCAATTTGTCAGATTAATTAACGCACAAATGAATGGATGTAAACCATTGGATGTGCACTTTTTAAAACGAACCACATTTCCTCTCCTGAAGTTGCCCCTTGGCCTTCAATAACTGGCTCTCCACATTCGCTCCGAACAACGTTGGTGGTGTTGCGCTCTACGCCCACGTCTACAGGTAAGTACATTTTTATTTCCTTTCTTTCGTTTTTGTAAGTGATTCGAGAGAAGTATTGAGTTCATCCCAGTATTTTGATGTTCACCTTTAGCATCAGCGTCTTTGCCCTGTGCTGAGTCAGTGCTGATACCCAGCGCGCGTGAATGCAGTTGTTTGCGATCGTCGACGTCCTGAAAACAAACATGTATGTTGGTCTTTTCCCTAGGAAAGCAAATCGTGCCGCCACAGTCAGCAACTTCTCAAAGCTGATGCGCTCCGTGCCCAGTGATCTGCTGAAGTAAGTCGAGACCTTCGGGACGACACGGACGCTCACGAACCTTTGACACCGAGAGTCGTCCATTTTTTGTTTGTTTACAGGAGAGCTTTTCTGAAGATGTGCAACGGCCCCGAGGCTTTTCTCTCGCTGCGATCTCACTTCATCAGCTCTCACGCTCTGCTGTGCGTGAGCCACTGGATCGTGGGGATCGGAGACCGACATCTGTCCAACTTCATGATCGACACGGAGACGGGAGGGATGATCGGCATCGACTTCGGCCACGCGTTTGGTTCGGCCACGCAGGTTAGACCGGCGAAGTGACTTGTGTAGGGAATCCGAACCAATCGAAACACTGCTCCTTGGATCAGTCGGTGCAGGCGTGAAGAGAATCCCAAAGAATCGATCTCGCTCTCCTTGCAGTTCCTCCCGGTTCCAGAGCTCATGCCTTTCCGGCTGACCGGACAGTTCGTGAACCTGATGCAGCCGTTGAAGGAGTCGGGGCTGATCCAGAACGTCATGGTTCACTCCCTGCGAGCCTTCAGGGCTGAGCCGGACCTCCTGCTCAACACCATGGACGTGTTCGTCAAGGAGCCATCGCTGGACTGGAAGGTAACCGCCATCATCCTGCTTCAGGGATCCGAATCAAATGGACCCATCAGACCGGCACTAACAACAATAACCTTTTTCCAAGACACCGAGATCACCTCTCTTTCAGCTCGACTACGTGTTCGAGTTGCGGTGCCGTCAAAAACCTTCTCGTTTCTTTCCTGCAGAACTTTGAGCTGAAGCAGCTGAAGAAAGGAGGCTCGTGGACAAAGGACATAAACACCAAAGAAATCAACTGGTATCCCTTACAGAAGGTGAACTTTGCCAGAGGGAAACTAGAGGGAGCGAATCCAGCTGCTATAACCAGGTCAGTCATCAAATCACGGCCAGGCAGGGAAATGGTTGACATTGTTTTAAAGAGCTAAAAGTCCCGTGGTTGCCCTTGGTGTTGACATACAGCGGAGAATAACGTTTTACTGCGTCAACATCCAAATGGTCTTAAAATGGCAGGTGTGTGTTGACTCTCTCCGACAGCGAGGAGCTGAAGCTGGGCTTCGAGAAGGACCCTGCCTTTGCAGGGATGCAGTCCGTGGCACTGGGATGTCGGGAGCACAACATCCGAGCCCAGCTCCGGGCTGCCGGCCTGTCGGTGGAGGAGCAGGTGGACTGTCTGCTGGACCAGGCCATGGACCCCAACGTGCTTGGCAGGGTGTGGCAGGGCTGGGAGCCCTGGTTCTGAGTCCGCCAGGCCACTCGGTCCTGTGAGTAGTCTGCCTCCGTATGAAAAGACGTTTGTAGCATTAGCTGTTCCCCACAAACTCAAATGATTTCCCTTTTGTACCTTTGACGATGTGTAGTCTGTTACGAAGAGTCCGTGAGACCGGATCCACAGGCTCATACTGAATGAACTCAATCTGGGGAGAAAGGATGAATTGTAATACTTACAGATTCTTTCAATAAACTGAAGACACTGTGGGTGAAGTGAGGTAGTTGTCTCTTGATATTTCAGTTTGATCCATTCTTCAGTAGACTAACCGTGGTGGCCTTCTCAAGCGACTTGCTCATCAGTGTAGGTCAACTCCTCAGTTCTGCTTTAGTAAGAATCCGCTGCTACAATTTCCTGCCTTCCATAAAAAGCAGAAGTGCTGAACCACCTGCTTGTTCTTTTGACCTGATGCGCAATCTGTTGCACCAAACCACCAAAGCTCTGCTCAACACTCTGCACTGAATTCTAAATACACTCAACCTCACCTGGCACTAACGACTATGCCATTCCAATCAAGCCTCCACCCTGTTCTGCTTCGAGATAATTAGTTGAACAGGTGTAGCTTATATAGTCGTTAAGAGAGCAGGTGTTCATACGTATTATGATCAATTACTTTAAAAAAAACATTTTGCTGAAAGACTAATCTCTTTTATTTCATCTTAGGACACATTCCATACTTTGTGTGTTTAATCAAACACAACGCAAACGTCAGTTAATCCATTTTTAATAGATTATACAATCAAATATAAGCAAACAAGAGTTAAGATGAAAGATAACCGTTCATAACTAGAGGACTTCCGACCAATTCTCTTGAAAAATGCCTTCAAACCCAGTGTGTCAAAGTTATTTCCCTCCTGTTTGAACAATAATGGCGCTAATTGTTTGGGGACAGCTGTTACCACTGACGAAGGTGGTGTGTCAATGTGACAGTGCTGTTAATAGTCATGCGTTCACAGTTTATATCTCAGAATTATTCAAGTTAAATGCCTGATTTGGAGGAAGTCCTTCATCACGCATGATATTCACCTGAAATTTAACACTGGTTATTTCAACACTCTGTCTCTTTCTGTCAATCAACATTTCTCTGTTGTTCCTCCGCATGGTCTCATCTGAGCACCACCTTTGCATAGGACATCAGCACTGTCAATAATCAAGTCAAGACACATTCCCCCATTAAGAGATTTGGAACATAACCTGGACACATGGCTTATTAACGTTAGTGTGTTTTGGTCACAGTCCATGTAGTGTGTTTGAGGCTGGTAGGTTATTTTTTTTTTTTGGTTTCCTTCATGAGAGACAGTTATTTTAAAGTGGGGATATATACACCCAAGTAGAACCCAACTATTCTAGAATTAAGATATAAAAAATGAAATACAGAAATTTGAACATAAGCTTTTTCCTCCATAAAAAATATTTTCAACATTAGTAATCACTTAAAAAAAATTACAATAAAATTGCATTTACAAACAAAAAGAAGATATCAAGAAAAATACATGTAACACCCCGCTGCAAACAGTGACAGGGAAAAAATGGCAGCTGTTGGTTGCAGAGATGCCATTGTTGCCGAGGCACCCTTACATATATATATAGATCACCCATGCAAATGTCAGCTCTGCATATTTTGTGTTATGTTAAATAATGCATAAATAGACCTCAATCAAGGCTACAGAAAATAAAAGTACCCAATATAAAAGTCATATTTAATTAGCGTTTTCAATTTGAGTTTGATGCCTCAGAGGGTCGTGATGCACGCTCAGCAACATTCCCTCCGTTCAGATGCCAACACATACTCTCAGAGCACAACAATGGGATGATACAATGTTTAAGATTAAGTGAAACATTGCATGTATATTTTTAAGGTCTCTGGGTTAAGGCGGAGATAAGCTTTTACTAGAGAACACTTGTAATACACAAGATGAGAACAAAGGAAACGTACCGTTTGAATTATGAAAAAGTATGTAGTGCATTCACTCGGTTTATATTTTATGACCTTTACTACAATTAATCTACCAAAGTGCACAATGCATAATTTGTATTTCATGTAAAACCAAGTTAGTTTTAGAGTAAGGGCACAAGTCATGTAGTGTTACCTGTAGTCCAGATATTTTTTTTTAGGTTAAAGCAATTCATGTGATTTAACTAAACACCAAAAGGGCATGAGTTAGAAATTAGTGTTAAGAAAAAGAACATCTTTTCAGACACATTCGTTTGATTTGACTTTATCTTTGTACGTTCTGTAAAGGAGAATATCACATCTACAGCGGGGATGAGCGAGCAGCTGGTTTCAGCAAAGAGTTGCTTCACTGTCACAGTGAAGCAACTCTTTGCAAAGTGACATCAGACTGATGAACACACTCCGTTTACATCGCAGGTAACAGAGCTGGAGATTGTTACCATGCCGTTTCTTATTCAGTCATTCCCTGTCCTGATTTTCCCGAGTGACGGCAAAAGGAACAGCACATCAATAAGATGCCACATGTCTGTTTCTCATCATTTTCAGAAGTAAAACGACAGTTTACTGCTCAACATGGTTCTGTGTAGCTTTTAGGGGGATTTTTACACGAGAAAATCTTATTTGAAGCCTGACTGCTGCAATCAGAGCCTCATACAGATATACTTCAGCATTTTACTCTCAACAGTTTCACAATAAGCGCAATCATGCTTGCATTTTATAATCAAAAATATAGGTAGCCTCCAACTTCATGTCTACACTTTTAAAACCGAGTTATCTTTTTCATCATAATTGTTTATGATCATAACACTTCTGATTTGTAGTGCCCAAATTTCCATCGATTAAAAAAGTAACAACTATTCATTGTGTATTGAATAAACAGCAGGTTCTATAGCCTGTTCTCCGGTTTGCGTTCTTTTTCAAACCTTTCAAACAGCAGTGGCAATGTGACATTCCCCTTTACAAACCAAATCCTACGTGTCCTCATTCCTGACGTTCTTAATGATGTTCCGCTGCCCTCGTCTAATGTCGCGTCAACATTTGAATTCAGAGTTTGCACACTGACATGAACACTTGTAGGCTGTGGGTGAAGAGCATCTTCATAAAAGTGCCATATGACTTCATACAGTTAGTCACAGATTTTTAGAGTGGGCCGAGAGGAACCCAACAATCTTTCCCACAGTTTAGTAACAAGTAAATAAACTCAAACAATAGAAAACCAAGAATCTTTGTGGCTTCGTGTGCATAGCATATATACTGAAGGCGTGACCTGCTCTGCCTCACAGCAGGCTTCAGCGTCACATACTTTAGTTATATTTTGGGTCTCCATCCGTTCATGAACTGCATGAGTTTCTTCACCTGCAGTTTGCTCAGCCTGAAGTCTTCGGACAGAATCTCCTCCGTGAGCTGCAGGAGTAAATTGCCATCGATCTTCTCTGACACAAAGAGGGAGACATTGTCATCTGGCAGGCCGATGAAGCGCAGGGATTTGGACACCTCCTCGATGGAGAGGCCGGCCAGGCTGGACGGGGGCTGCCACTGCGCGCCGGCCGACGACGGCGGACAGCTTTGAGTCGGAGAGTTACAGATGGAATCGATCTCTTTGGGGCTCTGCTCCTGTTGAGCTGGCAAACCATCCGACGCTTCCTGCTTTGCGTCACAGGTGGACACCGGAGGTACGTCGGTGCACTTCTTCATGGCGTTTGGTTTCGGTGTTCGCGGGGGTAAGATGGGACAAGAGAGACTCTGCTTAGTGTTGGATTCCTCGATTGGCTTGTCCCTGTACACCTCCGAATTGTAACTGGAGGACTTTGTGCAGACCTGGTTCAGAGAAGCATTCTCCAATCTGAATTCCTTACTGCTCTGTGTGTGTTCTCTGCCATCGAAGTCCACAAGACTGGACGTGCAGGTTTTGGGGGTGCTCGGCGATCTCTTCCTGGGGTAACTGTAGTAACTCCGACAGCTGGCTGGTAGGAATTCCACCATGCATTGCGATTCCCCTCCGCTGAAGTCATTTGGCCACGACAACCTGGAGGACATCCCTTCCAGTGGCGGGTTTCCACCGGGCAAGGTATCGTTTGGCTCAGTCCCGCTGGACTTGGCCCAGTTACAGGGGTAGCACACACGGCTCTGCTCTTGTGGGTCTGCCGCTTCTTGTTCACACGTTCCACTTCTGATGGGAGAAACAGTATTTAGCAGTGAAAAAGCGATTTGACCAAAACGACTTCAAGCGCATAATTAAAGTTACAGTGCGGAGAATTCAGTGACTTCTATTCGTGAAAGAACGTGTTGCGGGTGATTAGTCATTACCTAACCCTTTCCTGCCGAGCATATAGGAGAACATATGACAGCCTTGTCTTATTAAAGGTCATGGGCTACTAAGTTTGTCCATTCTGGGCAACTGTAAAGACATGCTTGCACAACATGAAAATGAAATAACTCCTCCTCCTTGTTACACACTGGACTTTAAAACTTCAGCGCTGGACTTACATGTTGTGGAGACCAGAAGAATAATAGGAGAGCGTCGGACTTGGGGACCGAGTCTCTTGTTGTCGTGGTTTTGACAGGAGGGGCACCACTGGCATCTGCTTCAAACTTCGTGGAGGGATTGGTGGGGCATTCAGAAGACGACATTCCTCCTTCACCTAGAGAAGACAACGACGAGCCGGTGAAACAGTCAAATGTTTGAATTTATATTCCTCTGGATCTTTCATGAATCAGAACACCCATCAGTGGTCAGCATGGCACTGCAACGGCAAAGTATTTCAATTCCAGATCAACCTCTCCCTTTTCTCCTCCATTTTCACCCAGAGTCCAGATAGTTGGTTTAAGCGAAATGAATGTATGTGTATAATACAGTACAATTTCATTATATTCATTACAACCTCACTTTTAATTGCTGACTGACTACACATTAGTACAGGAATGTTTGAAGAAACAGAACCGCAAACCGTTACATTTAGAATTATTTGAGCATCACTTATACTTTTTCCCACAATACTTCAGTGATACGACCCAATTCTTTTCCTCGGTCTGATTCAAATGTCATGGAATGCAGCTTTGTTTGCATTCTTCAGTCTGAAAGCTTACAGAGTCTGAGAAAACAGAACATGCTTGACTCGAGTCATTCTGAACACAATTGACTGTTATACTGTGTCTTCCCTCCTGGCGTGTGGAAAACTACACACACTAACTGCAGCAGGGAATCATTAGCAGTTATAACTGACTAACATCGTTTCTAAAACAGTGGCTGAGCAGTGAACTGTTACATCACATACCCGTGTCGTATGTGTAGTAACCGTAGTAATTGCGGGTGCAAACAAATCAACCTGGACTCAAACTTCAAGGATAATACTCACAGCTTCAGATTTGGGTGGGACTGGTGGTGGAGTAAGAGAGACATCTGAGGCAGTGATGGCTCCGATCGGACCAGTGACTGGGTATGAAAGGGCTGCTGTTGTAGCGCAGCC
Source organism: Chascanopsetta lugubris (assembly GCA_016785325.1). Classification (NCBI taxonomy): domain Eukaryota; kingdom Metazoa; phylum Chordata; class Actinopteri; order Pleuronectiformes; family Bothidae; genus Chascanopsetta; species Chascanopsetta lugubris. The sequence continues at coordinate 95,060 of JAFBJT010092294.1, read as the reverse complement.
ATTGTTGATGCCCCGGATCCCCTCGCTTAAAGAGGGTTTGGGCATCTGACCTCTCAAGTGATCCAACCACAGCTCCTCGTACGGAACGTCCGACTTGCTGAAGGACGGTTGTTGGCTTGTGCTGTCCAGCATGTCGGGAAAGAAAAGTTCTGTTTCTCCTGAGTCTGAGGGAATGCTGTCAGAGGGCAGAAGAGCCCAATCCCCACAGAGTGTCATGCAGCCCTGTAAGTTGACCTCACTGTTTCCATGCAGGTTGCTGCCATACACGCACACAGAAAGTCTGTGGAAAGACTGGGTGAGTTCATCCCGGGCGTAAGTCAGAGAACTGGGGATCTGGACGTGGCCGGGACATCCATTGGAGCTGTTGCTGCCTCCGCTGCTCCCACTGCAACTACCATTCCCACTGCCTTTCTTGGGGCTTTTGCCATCATCAGTCCAGTCTGTCCGAACATTCCGCACAGCACGAGAATAGTCATCTATGTCAAACTGGTCCTGGCAGAAGGAGAACCAGCGGTGCACCATAGTGTCCAGCCACAACTCTCCTTGCAGCAGCTCCTCTGGAATAATAAAGCGAGGCATGGCCATCTGAAAAGGGAAGTGGGTCGGGATGATTTTGTTGCTTCTCAGAATGCAGCACACGACCACCGTCTTCGTTTGGATGTTGACCAGTTTATAGCGATGGCCCTCGCGGATGAGGTGGAGATCGTGCTGGTTGCGCGGAGGACTGCTGGGTACCGTGACATTTACCGGGAGACGCGTTTTCTCCACAATGTTCCGAATGGTGTGCTCGCCATCCTGCATCTGAAGCTCCAGGGGACTACAGGTGCTGAATCTGCCCTTACACTGGAAAGGCAGGCTGATACTCTCATTGGTGCGATGGTTCATGCAGATCAAACACGGCATCTTGCCTCGACCGATCTTACTGATGGAGTTCAGCTTGCCGATCTTCTTGAAAATGGTGTTGAATCTGGATTTTTCTTTGGAAGTCTTGGCGTAGAGGATTTCAGCCTGGCCCATTAATGTCAGCTCATCACCAGTGCTCAGTGTAATGTTGTAAACTTCCGTGTCCTCGTTGCATTCCCCTGAAGCCATCTAAGCAAACATGACGTGGAAGAATATGAATCATGCGGCTGGTACATTGACACAAGTAAAAAGAAGTTCAAACCAAACAGTGATTATCACAAAAACATGGGAGAACTAGCGTTTGGGGTGACTTGACCGGGTTTTTCAATTTGTGGAATATTACTACTGTCAAAATAGTAGAAATATTAACTCTCAATGAGACAACAAACTCAAAAAACAATCATGTTGAAATGGCTGAAAGGATCAAATGTACCTTAACATTGAAAGTGATTTCCTCCATGACGTAGACTCTCTCAGGGAATGCTTTGGCCACCTCCTCCACACTGTTGAAGTACTGCACCGGCTCCTTGACATCTCTGTCTTGTTCCAGTAGCTTAAACTGGCCTAAAAATAAGACAAATACAATTTGTCACAACAAGTTTGACTGTTACTAGTTTGGTTGTGAATTATCGTCGAGAAATTATTCCTCACAGCGTTCAACTTTTGAAACTGGTTGGTTGTGTACACAAACAAGCCTAGGGAGCATCTTTGTGGTGGTTTCTCACCTTCATAGTGAACTGGGATCTCTATTTTGGGCCCAATGACATAGTGGCCCTCCTCAAGACTGTGAGCTGTGATCGTCGTCCACTGACGGCAGGAATGAACCAAGAGGTAGTCATTGTCTCTGAGCCCTTCCACCAACTGACCTGCAGAGACAAAAACATCTAAAGCATTTAGCACAACGTTGAAAAGGTGTGTAGAAAATACTTCAGATTTAAGATAAAACACTAATATAAATATTCAGTCCACACCTTATGGATGCAGAATTTGAAAGTACAATTAACATGCGTTTGTCTTTCTGTTGGGGTGATCAAAGATGGAGAGCCAGACAAAATCAATACAGTCACATGAAATTGCTTTAGAAGTGCAATACATAGGCAATCGATGTCAGCCCCAGTTGTGTAAGCTCAGAGCTGTGTCCTAAGATGCGCCTGTGAGGTTGATCACAGCAGTGGTGCCTCTCCCATTCATACTTTGAGATGTGATAACACAGGAACATTGAGTCTGTACCATGACGGGGGTCATGCAGTCCTCTGCAAATCATTGGACATGTCTGCTAAACCCTAAAATAAACAAAAACAAAACATCCTTTGTGGAGGTGACGCGGCATGAAGAACATGATGAATGCACCAAAAGGTAATTGATTAAGAAGATCATGGTGACAGTTCCCCTTCTTAATGTCAGCTTGTTGGCAGTGGAGTGCACTTTCACTCTCGTCCACAGACAGTGACGAATGATCTGATCCATTCCTCTCTAAAAGATTAGAGCTGCAATCGAACGGCAGGATACGTCAACACAATCTGCATGGCAGGCTTGACATGCGACAGAGGACTGGACCATGAAGAACCACACAATGAACCCTGCAGATATTTCAGTGGTTTCATTACTGTACTAAGCATGACCATGCGCTCATATTACACTAGTTTGAGGTTTCTTTACATGATCATTGTAATGTTACACATTTTTTAGTCTAGACTATATCACTTTGATATAGAACATATGTATATATATATATATATATATATATACACAACATATACTACACTGTACATACATCTTTACAATAGTGCCTGCTACCAAATAGTCATGACATAACTATGCTTTCCACCTTTGTTGCCCTCACTGTTGTGTCCGTGTCAATACCCAAGACACACCTCATACGTGCATGACATCTACACAGGAAACCCAACACCGACTTTATTTGACATATGCTACATCATTTTGTCGGCCCATATTCCAGATAACAGAGGAAAACAGTTTACCCTTGATGCTAAATAGCTGCTAGCCACCACCGCTGTAGCATGAAATGTTAGCCAGTGTCAGAAAAGTTACTAACCGTTGTCCAGCTTGACAATTTGTGGCAGCCTGTACGCACTGACGAGTTGGTCTAATGGCAGGGACGTCGTGCTCCACGTAACATCTTTTAAATTGTTGTACAACATTGTTCCGAGATCCATTTTTGCTAGCTTACATTAGCCGACCCGGGGAGCTAAACCAGCTGCGTGTAAACACGGTCGCATAAACTCTAAGCTATGCTAAGCTATGCTAACCAGCTTCACAACTCACACTCTCCATCTACAGCTCTGATTTCAGCATGCTTATCGTTTATCGTCTCACTACAGACTGCCCACGTATCATTGAGATGCGTGCTCTGATAAAGAAGTAGCGCAGCCATGTTTGTTTAGCTAGCGACGGTTGCATCAAGGCAAGTTAGCCACACCGAAAAGCGGAAACACGTAGTTATTGTTTTTGAAAATAAAAGTATTTATTTTGAGAGTCAAGAAACACAAAATTACATACAATTTGTGTGAAAGACACATTGGCCGACTTCAGAATGTTACAACTCTACCGGAAACTCGGTGATGTAGTTTTGCTATTGATGACGAAAACAGTCAGACATAATTGCGACAGTCTCTTTCAAAATAAAACATCTCCTGCTGTGTAGTCAGGCCTGAAAGTCACCCCACAAACACCAAGTTAAAACACACTGCGCTGATATTATAATGACGAATATATTTTCATTGTTCTATGAAAATATGTTTTGCATGTTGCTGTTTGTATTGTATGTACACAGTTCTCACTGGTGACCATATATTTATATTGACCTCCGTCATTATGGACACACCAGGCCTCACAGGTCAGGTGAGTAAGTATTTACATAGAATTGTCAATCTTTTTCAGCAGAGAAGTAATATGAATACATTATACACTCCTGGTGTTTTTATGAGTGTACTGACTCACAGGTGAATTGAATCAACTTTTTATTACAACTTAAAGGTACAGTGTGTGAGATTTGGTGACATCTAGAGGTGAAGTTGCATATTGTATCCCTCACCCTTATGAGCATGGAGGAGAACCTGTGGTAGACTTCAGTTGTCACCAAGTCCCGAAAGATGCTTAGTCTGTCCACTCTGGGCTTCTGTAAAAACATGGCGGCCCCCCATAGAGAGGACCAACTACTCCTGTAAATACACATTCAAGTGTCATAATGGCCAATGTTTTTACACATTGGTCCTTTAAGGCTGAACCTGTCCCTCTGCAATTAGATAATCCACTAAATCCAGCATTACCTGTGCGATAACCGCAATTCCTCCGCACAGAAATGTTATTGGATCGAGTCGTGATTTCAAACACTGGCGTTATCGATGGGGAGGAGGAGGAGGAAGACGGAGCGCAAAGATCCGCCGACGCACTCCATCTAAATCAGTTCTTCACATGATGGTGGAAATCTGCTGGAGGCCGACATGAACTCCTCCTGGGATTCGGCAGGAGCTGCAGCTCCCGGCAGAGGACACACGTGGAACTTGTGGAAGGCCTCCAGCAGGATGTACTGGTTCCTCTGCACCTGCTTGCAGAACTGCAGGAGCTGCAGGCGTTTCTGGGCCTCTGCCAACCAGGGGCTCCGCCGGTCCTCCTCGTCAGTGAGGATGATCACCGCCACGTTGTCGGAGAAGCGAACCTGAGGACGGGAAGAAAAAGGAGTTATGGCTCGGCCGATCGGGGTGACGGGAGACGGACGCGGGAGACGTTCAACCTTTTTAGGTGGAGCGTCGCTCGGACACGTGGAGGACGAGGTGTAGGGGGTCGCGGCGGTGTCGCCCAGTGGGAACGGGGCCCTCGGGGCGTCTTCGAAGATCTTGACAAAGGTGATGGCTTTGTCCTGTCCGTCTGGGAGGGGGGAGTCCGACGCCTCGGTGGACTCGCCCTCGCTGCTGACCTGCAGGCTCAGTTTCCTCAGGGTGTCGTTGATGCTGCGCTGCCAGTCCGGGGGCGACCACTCGGCGCTCTGCTCCGTGCGGAGGCCGCCGCCGTCGGCCAGCTCCTCTTGGGGCTCGGTCGGTCCCACGCCTCCTTCGGCTGCTGAATAATAACGCTCAGCGCTCATTTTGTAAAATTGAGTATTGTCTTTAGATCCAGGGGAGTAAACAAACACATTGGCAAGTAATGCGACAGTCAAACGTGGCAATGCGCCTCTCTCACTACATATTCACCTTTAACATTTCATCTTGTCCTATGATCGAAAGCCAAACATCAAACAATAGTTCGCCATTGAGACACATTACCAGAAACATCATCAGCACGTTATTCTTTTCAAAATAAAAGTTGTTTAGCCGAGAGAAAAGCATTTGCTGATTTGTGTCTCAAAATGTTTGAGCGCACAATTTTTAACACAGTCATCTCTTTTAAATTATTAGATTTGAACGCTTGACATCATTTTTGTCCCCAATCATAAATCACCACATATCACCGCCATTAAATAAAAATGTTTTTTATTAGAATGTTTGTGACTCACCAAAAGGAGGAAGTGCCAGGCAACCTCCTTTCATTTGACCTTTGATGACGTCACTGTCAGTTTGTTTCAGTAGTGTGGTTTATTTCTGCAGCGCCACAAAGCTGAGGACACACTCACTTTAAACCTGTTCTAATATGACTTGAACAATTAGCTGATTGACAAACGTGTGCTCAGGACAATTGTGCCACCACACTCAAATATTCGTGCTTAAAACTGGACCATGTATTTTAGATACATTTCCATGTCATCGTTTTACTTTCGTTCAGTGCAAAGGATTTCCTATGATGCTGAATGTATGTGAATGAGTCAAAGAGTTAATGGATAAAGGATAAAATACAATTGAATACGTACAAACACATAAATGCCACTTTATCTAATCAAAGTCACATTCAGACCCTTTGCTTTGAATGAATGAAATAAAATTGGAATGAGCAGAGTCTGGATGGAGTGGTTCTCAGCACAGGTGTGTGTGTGTGTGTGTGTGTGTGTGTGTGTGTGTGTGTGTGTGTGTTGTGTGTGTGTGTGTGTGTGTGTGTGTGTGTGTGTGTGTGTGTGTGTGTGTGTGTGTGTGTGTGTGTGTGTGTGTGTGTGTGTGTGTGTGTGTCACATCCATTGCATGGGAACATTACATAAAAGAACAGGTACAAAAGACATCAAAGTGAGGGGGTGGATATGAGCACGATACCAACATTTGCATCATCACACTTCCTCATCTCTGTGCTACAAATCTCGAGCGCTTCCTGAATCTGCTCCGTACGTTGACTGCTCTCCCCCTCACCCAGACACCATGTCTTTTGTTGACACTCTGCGTCAGTGGGACGAGGCGGTCACCTGTGTGGACAGGCAGGAGCTGTCGGAAGCGCTCGGGATCTTTTTGTCAATCGAGGAGCCCAACTCCAAAATCTACTTCGACATCGGCTGCCTCCATCTCCTCAACTCAGACCTGGATGCGGCTGAAAAGGTCGGTGTGAAACCTCCTCTGCAAAATCCAGAGGAAGAAAGGACTTTGTCTTTCACTCACTGAATTCGCCTTCAAATCCTGACTGCGGGTTGAAGTGTGCAGCAGTGTCTGAAAAGTGCAAGTCATTTTAAAAGGAGAAGTTCAATTGAAATTAAAAGGAGGAAGTAACAGTGTTTTTCTTCTTCTTCAGGCCTTTGATTGCAGCATTCGCAAGGACGAGCATCTGGCTGTCGCCTTCTTTCAAAGAGGAATCACCTTTAACAAAAAGCAAAGGTAGGAAACACGATTAAAGGTGCACGTGTAAGACTTAATAGTGTAAAACAATTACTGACGTTCTCATGAATTTAAAATGTTTCCTTTTATTTCCATCGTCCTTAAATGAGCCCACTAATATATATTTACGTATTTACGCGTTTTAATGACAACTGAAGTCAACCATGGGTTCTCCTGCGTGTTCAGAAGAGTGAGGTGATGGATGCCACGTGCTACTTCACCACTAGATGTCACCAAACCGTACACACTGCACCTTTAAACGTTTACTCCTCATGCCTCCTGCTTCTCTGTCTGCTTCCAGGTTCGAGGAGAGTTTGGGTGATTTCCGGCGAGCCTTCAAAGCCCTGAGAGGAAACCAGCTGATAGATTACAAAGCGCTGGGACTCAGATACAAATTATACGCATGTGACGTAAGTGTCCAAAAGCCCAGAGTCACTTCCAGCCTCCTTACGTCCACCGCACAACGTGAGCGTGATTTCCTCCTCTCCTGTCGTCTGCTGGCCATTCATCGGGGAACGCGTAACACCGTTTTGCATCGCGGGCGCCATTAAGATCCACACGCTAATTCAATATATCCATGTTTCCGGTCACAGGTTCTCCACAACACGGCTCTGGCCGAGGCTCAGCTGGGAAACTGGGAAAAGGCCCAGGAGCAGCTTGTGAAGGCGCTGGACCTCAAGACAGATGCCAAGCTCGACGCCATCGACGGAGCTCTGCAGGCCACGCTGGTCAGTCACGCTGTGGTCACGTCTAGTCCAGAGGGACGATATACGTGAATGCGATGAAGCCCATGAAAGGCTGCATATGAACGCCAGGGCGCCGTCCGCGCACTTTAAAGTGGCATTTTGACTCTCGATGCAATTTCACTAACAGAAACAGAAGCTGTTCAAACTGGTGGAGTTCCCGTCAAAACTGATGTTCAAGCCGAATAAGCACTACGTGGCTGAGCTGGAGAAGAGAGACTATCTGGGCAAAGCGAAGGTAACGTTTCCTGCGCCGCATGAACACGATGATGTGGATTTTGGGTTCAACTGAATCCAAATGTATAACTCGTTGTTCAGTTCCAGAAGAAGGTCTTTACATTTACATGTGCAGCAGGTCACCGAGTCAGACCCCCGTGTTTCTAGAGGAGGTTCTAACTGAGGGCAGATTGTGGACAATATGCAGCTTCACCTCTAGAGGTCACTCACATGGGCAGTGTACGATTTGCAGACATCTAGAGGTTAAGTTGCGCGTTCTATTTACATTGATGGGCTCATTTACGGGTAGTGGAGAATAATTATACATATGAGTGATTGTAAATGTCAGCATGAAATTTGAAAGTGACAAAAATGACCAAAATCCTGCCCCTTTAATTACATGCACTTCGCTGTTTCCGCCTGATCTCATCTTCATTCAGGCCTCTCAGCTTAAAGCCTCCCTCCTCCTCCTCTGTCTCCAGGTTGTTTCCTCTGTGGTTCCACAGGACGAATTCTCCGGCTTTGCGCCGCTGCAGCCTCAGGTGAGCGTTTCAGGTCAACAGTCTCATCCATACCTCATATGGGGCGAGGGTCATTAAATGATGCTCAGTCACTGCCATTAGGAACAAGGTGAATGAATGATTCACGGTGTTTGATCCAATTCTATTTTTGACTCAGATGTGAGACAACCACTGGTTCTTTCCTCGCTCCTCTTTGGGACAAATGCATTTCCAATAGTCTCCAGCAGGACTGACTGGGTGCTGTGTGTTTCTGATGACACTTGACAGGTTGAAGAAGGCCCAACGTGTCCAAAGGAGCCGGAGGTCCTCAGGTAGCGCCACAGCCTTTGAGCAGAACTCACTGTTAAACACACTGTCGTGGTGGTAAAGGGTCCGAACGCTCTCCCTGCTTCTACAACCAGATGATCAAAGGACATTTATTATTTGCCAAGAGAGACATCTGCACTTTCAATGGGCTTTTTGGTGGTGCGAGTACTGCCTCTCACCAGCAGGGGGCTGTCCCGTGTCTTCACAGAGCTCTGGAGGGAGAGCCCCACACTGTCCTGTTCGAGTTTGTACCTGAGACCAGCGATGAGTTGGCCGTCGTGCCGGGCAACATTGTGTTCGTGCTGAACAAGGGCGCTGACAACTGGGCGTCTGTGGTCTTCAACGAGAGAGTAAGACCACCCACAGCTGCGTTCGACCCCGGTATTTATTGTGACAAAAAGTTCTAATCACTTTATTTCTATGGCTATTTTTTTATTTTTATTTTTTTAGAGAGGACTTGTTCCTTACAACTACCTGGAGCGTTTGGAGATCTCAGTGGGTTCCAAGCAGAACGAGGTGAGGAATCAACTTGTTGGATGCCAAACTTATTTCAGTTCAGGGGCCACGCTGCATTTGATCTCGAGTACATTCTGAAAGTTCACATTTAATGAGCTGTCATTGGATAAAACCTTGTGTAATCATCTCACGGGACAGATTGGACCCTCCAGTGGGCCGGTTGTGGCCCGCGGGCCTTATGTTTGATGGTCTCGTGCGCTGACCTGATCTGAATACGCAGCAAAAAAACATCTCAAACAGAAACAGGTTTTTAATTGCGCGAGATGCCGGTTGTATTCAGAGCAGACGGAACATCGAGTGACACCTGTGCTGCTGGGAGTTGGACTTCAGATGAAATACAGTGAATTAGTAAATAGAGCCTATATGTCAAATAACAGTCTGTATTTTAATACTAACATTACTATGGTCTCTTAATTGGCTTTGATATGAACGATACATTAAAGTGGCATTTTCTGCTTTTCATGCCTGTGAGCACAGAAACACATCGGTGTGTATTTCTTGATTTCTAATTTGCGTTCGCTGTTCTTAAGGCATTTGTGTTACAAAGGAGTCTCTTCGTTGTATTTTTAAAGTCAGTCTATTTTTCCAACATTTACCTTTGGGATTTAAATTGTCTTCGATAAATGTGAGATTCTATTTCTAATTTCAAAAAGGCATCTGTTTTATTTGATCAGGTATTTATTCCCTTTCCATATACTGCAGTGCTTTAGTCGATCGTAAACAATGGAAAAGTCCTGCTTGAATATGACGTCTTTGTTCATTTGACTGTTTTGTGAATGACGCGGGTCTGGATGGGATTAACCAGGGACAGGGAACTCCTGAACCTCCCAACCGAGAGCCTCCAACCAGACCTGAGAGGAAGGCAGGTAAATGTTTTGGCTTCTGGAACATGAGATACAACAAGAGAGCATTCGATAGGAAATACCAGAGCCGATTGACACACGGAGCTTTTTGATGTTTCTGTTTTCAGGCCTCACAAACACTGAGAACAGCAGTGGAGAAGCAAATCAGGTGTGAATAATATCACACATCTTTGATTGGCTCCTACTTGACCTTTCAACCTCTGTGACAACTCACCTTTGAATATTTTCCAGGTTGTCGAGTCAGCGGATGATGACTATATTATCAAAGTCCATTTCACGTTCAACTTCGCGGTGTCATTACCACCTGGCTCTCCCTTCAGCCTGCTGACCCAGATCATCAGCAAGAAGCTGAATCTCCCCTCGGCTGCAATCATCCTGAGGTACCGTGCACATCATGGGTTTGTTTCCCCGACAGGCGCTGTGTTACTGTTGGCTGTGATCTTTATTTTTCCTTTCTGTAGTTTAACCTCTGAGGCCCATGATCTCAGTATAATCAGCGCCGAAACAGAGATGGAGGATTTGTGGAGTCGTGCCAGTGGCAGGCGCATCACCCTGTGGTGTCACACCAAGGAGGTAAGAAGTGCAGTTATTACGGCCGATTGTCCTATTTTCTTATTGCTCACTTCCTAACTTTCACCACTGGGTGTAAAAACAACCAAATCTCCGTCCATCTCAACGGTTACAGCAGCTAGTGTGACTTCATTAATACTCTCAATGTTTTATTGTCAAATGGTAAAAAAATTTAAATAAAAAAAATATTTACCCAACAGCCTTTTGTAGTTTTCAAAAACAGGTTCTATCCCACAAATTTTAGATTTTATTCAGATAAGTGCAATAGAAATGTATTTATTTTATTATTACCAAGGATCAAGATCACCAGTATCATCTTGAGTCATGATAATTGAGAATGTGTGTGTGTGTGTGTGTGTGTGTGTGTGTGTGTGTGTGTGTTGCAGTTGCAGCAAACAGATGGAAAGCTGCTGGATGAGACCCACTTGGTCGCACTTCATTCCTACGAGTCATCAAATCCAGAAGATCTCTCTTTTAATCAGGGTGATACGATCACACTGCTCTCTAAGGGTGAGATGGATTCTTTTATCTATGTCGTCAATAATCCCAGATCTGGAGAAAACTCAAGATTCTTACTGACGTTCTCTCCTTCTCCTTCTTCTTTAGTTAACCAGGACTGGTTGGAAGGTGAATCTAATGGGAACACTGGTATATTCCCTGCATCCTTTGTGGAAGAGGTTTCAATGGATATCAAATAAAACAAGCACAAAAGACAACAAAGCTTTGCCTCAAGTACTATCACTAAAAGAATGTATATACAGTGATCCAGCTGCAGCGATGCTCTTTGTTTACACAGGACTGTTAGAATGAAGGTCGAATGCTTCAGTGTTCCCTCTACAGTCAAAACAACAGATGAAGAGTGTTTTTTTTCCTGAAACTGGACGTGAGTGGATATTAATTGCCCACGTTTGACCCACAAAGGTTATTTGAGTAGTTCATCATAGTGACAAAACGATCTCATTACCAAAGTAATTGATCAGATAAGAAAATACACAAAAACACACAACAGGTGATCTTTGATATTCTTCTATTGAATATTTACAGCTTCTGGCAATTACAAGAAATACAGTGCACATCTGCAGCTGCAGGCAGTTGTGGTAAATAATCTGTTGAAGAGGTTCAAAGCAAACTGTCACGACGTTCCCTCCTCTTCATAGGCAATAGCTATTCCCCTCCTGCCCTCCACGGCCTTCATCACCGGCGTCTCTCCCAACTTCTGCTCCAAGCCGCGCCAGCTGCGCTCGGCCAGGAACGATGCTGAAAACACCAGGCAGAACACGTGAGACTGGAAACGATGCACTCGAACACAAACACTCTGTCAACGGCCAATTCTGGGCCCGTCCCGTACCGGCAGAATTGGCGTTGGCCACGGTCGTCGTCTGGTTCCTGAGGACCAGCGAGGAGCCGTGTGAGGACTCGGCAGCTTCAGCGTCCGACACGCGGCGCCTGCGCACAGCTCCGGTGATCAAAGACATGTCCGTCTCACCGTCCTCGTCCTGCTGATCGGCCAAAGCTACGTGACTCTGAGCACCTGCAGCCGAAATGAGATGAAGAAATAACCACTTTCACTGACTCGATATTTAAACAGCATTTTTTTTAAATGTTGCAACTGGACATAATGATAATAACATACACTATAATTATTCTGATTAACTTGGGAAAAAACAAGCGTAAATATTCTATATTCCATATCTGTTAATAGAAATATTTCTCCTAAATCTTACACACTGAACCTTTAAACTTTCCAAAAATCATTGATGATAGAATAGAAAAGTGACCTCCGAAAGAAAACCCACAACTCACATTCTTCAGCTGAAACAACCAGACCTCACTTCCAAATGCAGTCCCTGCGTAACAGAGAGTGAAAAGAGACGACACAGCATTCTGTGCCATGACTCGATCCTGGACTAACCTGGCAGGAGGTGGCGGAAGTCCGTCACGTACTCCTCTGACCACTCTCGATTCTTGTTGCACGCCACCTCCATCTCAAACGGCGTCACTACGGGCTTGTAGAACTCGCTGGAGTCCAGCAGCGAGTTCTCGGGACAAGCGATCAGCACAAAAATGTCAATTTCCATGAAGTTTGCCAGTTTGGGCACGTTGAGTTTACCCACGGCGAACGTGTAGCTCTTCTTCCCAGCCCGGTGGACCGTCTCCTTCAGCTGCTGGAGGATGGTGAGGTAGTCGGCCACCCCCAGCGTGCCCACCAGGATGCCCACCGCGCCGGCATCTTTGGCCCGCTCTATAGCGTAGTACCGCTTCATCAGGGCGCGGTTGATGCCGACCGACTCTTTCCTCCCCGCCATCGTGGCCGGATCGAAAGAAGAGAACGAGCAGCGGTTCCAAGTCATCATGAAGTTGCGCAGGGTCGCTCCTTCCTGGCCAACGTAGAACATGCTGTAATCCGTCAGGCTGGATCCACATTTCAAGGTGAAGCGTCTCCCAAACTGACAGACCACCTGTCCGTTGTGTGGTCCCGACAAACCGCCGTCCTGTTTCCTTCTGAGGTGGCCATGAATGAAACACTGCTCCCCTTCGACTACAAGATCTGAGGCGATGAGGTTTGGATACTCGGGAGACAGACGTTCCAGAAGAGCATCTAACAAAAAAAAACACATGTCGTTTTCAGTGGGTTAGTGATGGGGGGGGGCGGGGGTCTGTAGTCATTCCTTACCTGTGGCGTGGACGTAGTTAACATCGTAGAGGATGATGACGTGGCTCTGCGTGTCAGGGTGCAGCTCTCTGAAGATGGAGACACACCTCTCCACGTCCAGCGCCCCCCTCTCAAACACGTACATCAGGGGCAGCCTCCTGGAGGGGCTCAGGCAGGCCCTGCCATAGTGAACGATGCAGTCTGCGCCCACGTGCTCTGCAGCCACCTCGTCCACACAGCAACTGTTGGGGAAAATACAGTCAACAGCAGCAACGCCTTTGTGCGACACCCCGTCTTCACTGCAGACAGACTTTTACTCGCAGCCATAAAAGAGAAGGAGCCACGTTTGCCTCTTCGCTCCCAATTTCCCCTATTGACTTCATCAGTTCGCTGTCTGAGACTCATGCGCCCTCTAGTGGATGCATCGCTTAACATTCACATAAAGTAAAGGCAGTATAATATTTATTTCGTATGAAAAGGACGACTCTCCTTTAGCTGAAATCTTAACAAACCTATGTGCTCAAACATAATGAATGGTAATAAAAAGTGTATTGGCAAAGGATGGTGGTTTACAGCTTTGTATGAGTGGCATGCAAATAAAGAAGTGAGCTCATCAATCAAGATTGGCTCAAAGACTATTTGTGATCATTGACCGCAACACGAGGCATTTCCCAGGTCAAGACCATGTGTCTGTGTCGGTGGTAAACCTTGAAATGAGCATCTGAAAGAGGCCTGGAGTTCTACCTGCCATAGGATGTGTCTCCTAGGATGAAGGTCTTGGCCCGACTCTGCCTCTCGATCTCTGCCGCCACGGTGATGGAGTCCGCCAGCAGCTCGTCAGGAAACTGGAGAGCGACCTGAGAACATTCAGGAGTGTATGAAGAAAAAAACACTGACCTTCAGCTGTTAAAGAGATGAAGAGGTGAAGACGTTTATAGACGATTGACAAAGTCAGGTCAATACATTGACAAGTTGTATATCAACAGATTCCTGGCTGTATCTTCATGCTTCCACTAAAACCCTCTTTGTATTGAGTTACTTTTTATATTCAACTTTTAAAAAATCTTTTTAAATTGAAATGCAAATATAATTTAGCTGATTATGAACCTTGTTTACTCAGGCTTGTTTTACCAGTTCCACAGTTGTCTGCAAAGTGTTCTGTCCACTAGAGGGCAGCATAAGATAAGCAATGACCTTTCTTGCTAATCAAATATGCTTAAGTAATGAAAATTAATCTTTTTTTTTTCCATTTCAACCTCACACTAGCAACATTTCAGCTTCAGGGCTGCTACAAAGCCAATATCCACAGAGGAAGTGACAGGTTAAAACATCAGCAGAGCTCCAGAAGAGGTTTTCTTGGATTCAAGACAACAAATAAACATGTTCTATGTGTGTGATCATTTTCACAACCATGGAAAGTCATGCATGAAAGAGAGCGAGTAAAAGATGATCCATCACATCCTCACCCTCTGAAAGTGATGCAGACTGATGAAGTCACACGTCCTCTCGATCTCATACAACTCCTCCAGTTCCTCTGGAGGAGTCCTCGTCCTCAGCGGGACATCCACCACGCGCTGAACCACCGTCTCTGAGCTGCTGCTGAAGGGGTCGGCCATGGTGGCGAGGGTCTGTGAGGGCACAACAGGAAGCTTGTTCAGCACATCAGCTGGTCACAAAACAACTCAGTAGTTTAAAGTATAACTTCTTCATACAACTGAGGGGAGTGAGGGGAGCAAGACTGTGAACACGACTGTCTGTGTGTCCACTCGCGTGGTAAACAGTGGAATGCTGTGCTGACAGTTGATAGGAGGCTTCGTGTGTTCTGGGGAGAACTATCATAGGAAGCAACAACCAGTGGAACAGCTTTAGAACAGTGTCTCAGACACCTTCAACGGCAGAGCTTCACTTTTCCTTCACACGCGCTCATTTAGTAGTTAACTTACCTGAGTTAGCTGCTTTAGCTTAGCCGCTAGCTGTCATGTCTCCGAGGTTTTTGTGTGTCACACGTAGCTCAACACAAACCGACATTCAAACGTTCGAGCTGCCTCATGCCAACACACACACACACACACACACACACACACACACACACGAGTCTCTGTGCTGGAGACGGTGAGTGGGTATTTGCTGACTGATACACACCGCTGTCACAGATACACACGTGCAGCCAGTCACTCTGTGGAAGGAATATACACTTCCGGGTCAGAATCTTTTCAAAGTAAAGTTAAAAGGAGAAACAAATATTCAATCGACATCGTTGACTTGGCTGGAATTTAGTGTACTTTACTTCTGTAAGTCGCATTTTTTAATAAATTGACCATTTTGTAACAGTAAATTTGAACAGAAACAGACATTTAAATTATTATTTAAAATGTAAATAATGATAATGTGTTTACACAAGTTACATCCATCTCTTCAGTTCCGTACAGAATACAAGAATAAAATATTTACATTCCCTTAAAAACACTTCATTCATCTTCAAACAGTAGTTCTGATTGTTACATGTCATTCCAGGGTCTCATAATGTACATTAGTCAACAGTTAAACATTCCCCAAATACCCCAGTGTCTGCCTGGTTGTGCGCAAGAGTGGCTTTAAAAGTGGAGTCACCGTCTCCCTTTGTTTCTTCGTCCGAGTGAGTCCTTCTATCGCAAAGTGTTGATAAGGAATCCGACTGAAGCGCAGACAAAACATCCGAGCGATGAAACGCCACTAAATGAGGTCCGAGGTGACACAAACTATTCCTCAGAGAAAGGCTGGGGCTGGAGGGCGGAGTGTTCTGGTGCACTGGGATACACAGCACAGGGCCAAGTGATGAGTTGACATGAATGTTGACTTCCTGAGGAATGCCCCAGCCTCTGTGTGCTGACAACCGACCGTTCACATCCAAATACGATAGAAACCCAAGACCACGGTGAGACAAGTGAAGACGGAGCCTGAGGGAGACAAAAGGAGACGGCTCATTCCCTCTGTTTTTCAACAAACCACCGCTGTCGCACACATGTTGAGGTTAATGCCGAGTCAGCGATGCATCACGTCCCACCTGCGAGGTATTTTATGGTATCCAGTTTATGAGACTCTAACATGGTTCTCAGACCGGCCACCTCTGTGTCTATCTTCATGTTCGTCTGAGTCAAATGTCGATCCTGCTCTGCCGTCTGTGAGGGACACGAAACGGAGTCAATGAACCGGAACCTGCTCCTGTCCAGGTGCCATTAACTTACATTCTGATAACATGGTGCGCTACGATACACTGGTGGTGCACTGTACGTTTACAAACCATTTCCATGATTTCAGTTCGCGTTTCCATAAGCTTCCTCTCCTGCTCTGCTTTCTAGAGCAGATGAATAAAGATCAGAATTACACTTCATCTATGAGCCAATGACCTTTTCTCCTATAAGATGATCCTCCATCAGAGTTTCAGGCTCTGTCACCTCACTGAATCCCTTACTGCATTTCCAGTCACACTCACCAGTTCTTGCACTCTGTTCTTCTCCACGTTCATGTCCAGCATTGTGTCTGATCGCACTTTATTCATAACATCCTACACACGTGACAAAGAAGAAGAAAGCTCTGTGATGCAGTAACTGTGAAAAATCAAGCATATACTGACGTGGGTGAATGTAAACAACTCACAGCCAACTGAACCTTCAGCTGCAGCAGCTGGATCTTGAGTTTCTGGAGGGAATTTGTAAATAGTGACGATCACATGACAAGATGTTTACTCAAGCAGAGAGAAGTTCGCCGTTATTTCAGCTCAAACATACGAAAAGCAGGACAAACATCAAGCGACAGAGCTACAGTTCCACTTCTGTACCACTGGACATGAATGCTTTCACATCCCCTTCGTCCTCATTCATTGTTCATTTTGTTTTCGATTTGGTCAAAAGACATATGTTTCTGTTTGTCTTTTAAATAAGTGATGCGAGTGGATGTAGTTCTACTCGCACACGGGAATGAACCGAGCGGCCAAAGACGTCCATTATCAGCGCACGTGCAACTTCCTGCATCGGAAGAGTACAAACCTCGTTCTCGGCCAGTAAAGTGGAGAACTCGCTTTTCTCGAGGATGATCATGTCCTTCTTCACAGCTGCTATCTGAGCGGTGACACGCTGCAGCATGATCTCCTGCAGGACAGCACACGACAAACACGACAAAGCCAAACCTTCAGTCAGACACTGAGTGAATACCATGTGAAACCAGCAGGCCTGACTGATCATCTCCTCTCATTGGCTCAGGACTGTTTACACGTAGATCTATGATCTATGTCACATATCATTGGTCACTTCTACTGAGAATGAAACAACATAAAAATGTGGTAAGACATATTTTTCAGACGTCTCTACTCGCAGCATAGTTGACAAATTACACTGCATCGTATTTATTTGAGCAAGAGTATTGTTTAAGTATTTAAGGTGCTAATTATGAAAAGCTATGAGAATATTTCCCTTGATTCTGCATATTAAGGTACAGAACATTTATTTTCCTTTTGTTACAGTGTCTGTGTGGAATGCACTCCAGCTCTTTAACAACATTGGAGGTTGTTTTTCATACTAAACCCTGTATTGTCCTTATATGCAGTAAATGTACGCCGTCAGAGAGACATGTTCAAAAGTAGAACATCCAAACCTGCTGCATTTTGGTCACCATGTCGTTATAGATGATGTCCATGTTGGAGTTTGTCATCCTCACCAGTATGTTCACCATCACCTCAGCTTGCTGAGTCGTGAAGCCTGACGACATGAGAAAGAAATATGTTCATGAGGTACAACCACCAGAGGTTGCTGTTGTTGTTGTTGTTGTTTACGGAGCAAAATGTGAAAGCGAGGTAAACAGAGGGATCCGAACCGTTTCCTTCAAGGAGCCGGACGATGGCATGCGTGTCGAAGAACAGCTTCCGTCCCTCGGAGTTTGGGACGTACGGTTCCACGTCGTTCTGGAGGGTTCTGATGGACGTGCTCAGCTCTGAAACCCACACACGTTTGGAGAAACGCTCAAATACACAATCCCAAAATAAAAATGAAAAGCTTAAGACTCATTCAAAACAATGACGTGCAGACGACACATCTGGAAAGAGGAGAGAAGCACTGGTGCGTATTGTGTAAATACAGAGTATGTGGGTAAAGGTTTGCATTGAAAACATGTGGCATCGGGGTCTGACTTTATGACTTTTTAAATGTGGGTCAGAGAGATGTAACTCCTTGGCCTCTATTTGCCTATTTCAGAGCAGCTTGTAGATCCATAAAACCAAACATTTAAAGACACTAGTTTGCCTTTTGTGTTCTAATATTCATCTTGCTCTTTCTCTTCTGTATTGTCTTTAATGTCGGTTTCTGTCTTCTACCACTGTGTGATCTCCAAATTGCTTTTAAGTACATAATATAAGATTTGGTGGCATCTAGAGGTAAAGTTGCACAGTGACGATGCATAGAGACTAATGGAAATCAAGATCAGGGGTTACCATAGTAACACAGACATTCCGGCATTGTCTGCTTCTTTCAACCAATAGAAATGGAATAGAATTACACCTCAATTTTACAGAGAAGACCTTTAATTGTAAAATCGTTGAATCTGTGCCCTATTTTACACCTCGACTTGTTTAAATCGACCTATAAGTCACCTTGTCACTTTGTTTACATTAGTCGCCGAGGAGATGCGTGATGTATTTGACCTCTGTGACCTGTAGGGGGCGTTCATCATCATGTCTCTCATTCACTAACTCTACGTTCATAACGCAGAGACTCTGGAGTTGGAGTTCGTTTGTTGTGTTCATGTTCTGCGTTGTTCAGTTACCTCTCACACAAACGTGTCTCCCCTCCGACACGAGCGCAGTCCTCCGCCCGGGGGCTCCTCTGCCTCCCCCCGGTTCCTCCTCAGAGCCGCTCCGACCCCTCTGGAAGCTCCGTGACAGGTTGACGGGGGTCCCGGCACAGCCGCCCGGGGAGTTCCGGGTAAGAGCCGTAGGTTCGCGCCACTTCTTCTCCCTGTGGTTGAGGACAAAGTGCTTCAGTCGCGGGTGACACTGTTTCAGAACCATGGTCCCGACCTGCGGCCGCTGACTGAGCCCACTGCGCAGAGGCACTTCCGCCGGGGGACGAGTTGTCCCAGACGCTGACAAACTTTTTGACTAAGACCTACGTCACTCGCAAATCTCCTAATATCCGGTCTTACTTTTCAAAATAAAATATCAAACAGAAACGCAAGGCTCCTCATATTAGATTATTTTAATGTCGAGAGAGTGGACTGAAACCTGAGAAAAGACTAAATTAACACATGGTTTACTCGATTTACTCTATTTAAAGGTCCATTTTGTAGATTTATGAGCAGATAATTAACATCTATAATATTCACAAGGCTGTTCTCGTTTGGGCAATCACCTGAAATTAAGAGTGTAAAATGTGGTTTATTTATTATTTCAGAAATACTTTATATCTACACTGTAAAGGCATGCACCCTATCATTGGGGTTGCCAGGTTGAGTTACCACATTTCTACAATTCTGAATATAAAACCTACACAACTAATTATTGAAAATATAAAAATACAAAAAAATACAAGTTCAGTAGTTATGGGTTAGTTATGCACCATCTCACGTACAAGCTTATAACTGATGTGATTGTGAATAAACATGAATGAAAAAGAACACAGTATCTTATCAAAGGTGAAACTTTATAAAGCA
The DNA here is from genome assembly GCA_016785325.1 of Chascanopsetta lugubris. Lineage (NCBI taxonomy): Eukaryota > Metazoa > Chordata > Actinopteri > Pleuronectiformes > Bothidae > Chascanopsetta > Chascanopsetta lugubris. The sequence goes on along the minus strand of JAFBJT010092294.1, from coordinate 75,344 downwards.
TAAATCTACATGTCAGGTCTCCACAGTACAGATTATATACACAATGACACTGAGTGGAAAAAAAGAACATTCACCT